>JADLZK010009288.1:0-25585 GCA_015847255.1 Hyparrhenia diplandra | reverse complement strand
AAAAAAAGAGGGCCTAATTTTCATCAAAAAGCCAAGATTATAAGAGCGGGGAGGAGGACCCAAACAGAGCCGCGGTCCAAAAAGGTAAACCCATCACCCCCAAGATCGCCAGAGTTTTGGGAGTACCGAGAGTCAACCCAAGGCAAGCAAGCCTCCGCCGGCCCCGCAAGGCTAGGCCCCGCCCGGGAAACTCGGTCGAACGCTAAACTCAACCGAACACCAGGGGATGTCTCCGAGGAAAGTCGTCTTGACCACAACCCGCTAAAGGGGACCACGGGTCGAGACCAACGGGCAACCCGCCGACTCGTGCCCAACGTAAGAATCGGAAACCCCCAAAGTCAAAATAAAGAGCAACAAAACCCTTGACCACCTCGAATACAAATTGGCACCCAAAGGGGCCTCAAAGGGGGCCAATTATCGTAACCCAAGATCGGAGACCGATAGTCGACGAACCGACCATCAACTGCGCATAAGGTTTACCAAGATCCATTCGAAAAAAAAAGAAGGAAAAATTTTTTTTGGCGCCATCTACGAAGGAGCTTCGATTCGCCCGAGGTCACCCAAATCCGTGTCCGCCAGGGCAAGTTCGAGGGTCGGGGCGACCCCGGAATAAGAAGGAATACTCACCGCTTGTTTCATGCAAGCACCGGACGCAGTCGAGAATCCCTTGACGAGCGAGCGCGCATCGAGAGGTGCCAAGCACAATCTAGACACCGGTGCCAATCCTAAAACCCGAGGCGTGATTCAAGTACGGCGATATTACGATCCCCACGCACGGTTCACCAAGAACGAAGCCAACGACGGCCGGAGTCCATCAAGAAGGCGTTCGCTCAAAGCGGCAAACACACCATCGTGTTGATAGAGAAAAAGAATAGGAAGTGGCGAATATGCGTAGACCACACTAGTCTCGATAAGGCATGTCCCAAAGTTCCTTTTTTCATTTACCACGAACCGATCAAAATATCGACTCTGTTACGAGGGGTGAAACGCTTTTTGTGCCTATCCTGCGCTGTCGGATAAAAATAAATACGAAAGATCGCTCTCCGTGCACATCAGCCATCGAGTACCCTGCTACCTCCACCACGCCTGCCCGGCAGAACAACGCAGGGACCACGCATTTGCCACCACGCATGCAACCCATGTTTGGCACACAAGAGCGGGGCCGATAGAAAGGAGACTCCCCAGCTCATGGTGGATAGAGCGATAGAGGCCTCGGCACGCCCGCGATTCAAAAAAGGGAGGCGTCTTGCCAAGAGGAAAAAAAGGCGGAAGGATAAAAACCATGGCCAGAACGCCGACACACCAAAAGGAAGATACGACGAGGTGCGGATGAGCTAGCAAAAGGTTGCATCTACGGGGACCACTATGACCCTAAATATCCCTGACGCTTGACCTCCACCGACCCTCTGTCAAATACCGGACCGTAAGATTTTGCATTTCTTAAAGCGCCAATCACTAGAAACGAGGTTTAGAACCCATCTCTAATAACGCGGCGCCCGAAATGCGTCGTTGACATTCCTAAGTGAAACCACCGTATGTCGGTGATAACACTAGGTACATCAACGGTGATAGATATTGCCAAATAAGATATTCATCCGCAAAGCGCCGCGGATCTATCATTGTAGCATTTCACCCCGAAGTATTTAGGGTATCGTTATTTATATTTTTTCCAAAGGAAGGCATGGTGGAAAAGGATCTAATAGAGACATGAACAAGATAACACGAATGTATAATAGACCAATGCTCATAATAGGGGTAAAACAAGATAGGTAGTAGGATAACTTGACACACACACTCAAGCCAATCTCAAGGATAAAGGTAAAAGAATGAATAAAAGAATAAATCTAATATGGAGCGAGGCATATCCTAGATAGTCATGTCAAGATAGTAGATACACACATGCTTTATGTTAGAGATTCTAAGTCAAGATAGCCAAGGTCTCTGCCGACTTACTGCCGGGCACCGGATAACACTGGTTCCGCCAGCGTTGCTCGCCTACGCCTCTTACCCAACCACGGGGCGTGGGGATTACTAAGGACGGACAAGGTCTGTCACCACCGCCGGCCTACCACCTCAACCGCACGTAGCGAGGCAAACGAAGGCAGCCCCTAGCCTAGACACCATGTTCACGCCGTTGACTACATACTCTAGCGTGTACAAGGCTTTACCCAGAACGGGGTCCTCTTTACTGTGAGCAACCGCCACAAGGGCGGACGACGAACCCAAGAACCCAACATCGACCAAGCCTAACTCTAGGTAGAACTCATTATGTTGATCTAGCTCTTGGTCTAAACATGTATGTATGATAAATTAAGCACGATGTTCTATAAGACAAGATCATGATATAGGAACTATAGACTAGTTCATCAACCAAGATTATATCACAAGAACTTTGCTCTAAATCAAGAACATGACTATATTGATAAGTAGAGAACAAGAACAAGATGAAGAACTCTAAATTGCTCATACCCGAATGGCTCCAAAATGTCTTGCTCTCCTTTTATAATCTTTGCCCAACTCCTCCTATGTACAAACTAAGAAGAAGAAGAAGAAGAAGAAGAATGGAGAGAGGCTCTCTTGTGTGTGTGTGTCTACAATGAGGGAGAGGGCCTCCTTTTATAGGTAGAGGAGAGGGGCTCATTGGAAAATGTCCCTCCCCATATGGAAGGAGCCAAACCGACCTTGGTACACCCTGCCTAATTTGCTAAACCGACCAACCAACGCGTCGGCAACGCCCTCCATGGAAGGTAATGCACCGCCTCCCCGAGACTGGGGCGAAACCGCCTCGGGGAGGGTGCGGCCGCACCAAGCGCGCTTGTAGCACCCCCGGTCCGACAAAAATCGAAAGCTTGGCGGTGGTGGCGTTGTTGGGCCTGAAAAGTCTGGCCGGGCGGTGTTTGCTTGGCCCAACTCGGCGTTTTGGTCCATTTTACCTCTGGGCTTGTAATCTTCTGAAGTACGCTTTCCAGGGGTTGCGCCTTTTGGTATATTTTCCACTTGTTTCTTATATAAATCTGCACAATAATAATTTGGACACTACAAGTGGAAATATGTGAGTTATAAATATATATGAGTATGATAATGTATAGTTTCACCCCCTTTATGGTAGGATGTTGACGTTAAAAATGTGTCGTTAGTGACCGGCTCAACAAACTCCCCCAAGCTTACCCTTTTAAGGCGTCCTCGAGCAAAAGATAAGTACTTGGTTGTTGATCAGAGTTGCTACTATGCCGATTACATCTCACACTGTGCGGGGGTTATAACAAAAAGTTCTACTATAGTTTGAATAAAATGGCACGTTTATTCACCCCTTATTACCTTTCATCTTTTGTGGGGCTTTTGAGCCGTCTCTGTGTCTTGATTGGTTGTTAGGATAGAAATGGTTCGACGGGCTCACTTATCTTTTATTCTTTTCGAGTGACTATCGATCCCGTAGGTTTTGAAATATTTTTGCAAATAAAAGTAGTTCCTCAAATGATCACTTTCGATAAGCTCAATGTATGTAAGTGGTTGATCCTCACCAAAAGCTTAGTGTTGCCTTTCTTTTTGCCTACCAACTATAAGGCTTTTGTGGAGTTCTAGGTAGGTAAAAGAGTGGCATACTTGTATCATGTCATGTTGCCCTCGTCAAAGGCCAAACCTCTAGGAGAGACTAGTCATATGCTTTGATCAAGAAGTGCAAAGTGTGTGGGATATATTTTTGTATTTTTTTGGTGGACTCCAAGTATCATGACTCTCTCTTGCTCTTTTTTTTTGAATGAAGGAGGTATGGGCTACCTTTTTATTTCCCTTTTTTTTTTTCTTTCTTTTTTTTTGGAGGAGTACTTGACTTCCTCGTCTTTATTGGGACATTTGTTCATCTTTCTTTTTCCTTCCTTTTTCATAGCATAGCCCATACTTCTCCCTTTTTTTTAACAAGAGTTTTTTTTTTTTGCGAGAGAGCATGATAAAATGATCGGAGTTTATTTTTGGTGGATGGAAGGGTGCATGTTTGTGCGCAATTCTCGTGTGAGAATCGGGCGATTATTTCGGGTGTACGTGTTTCTTGATCATGGGCATATGAAAAGAATCTCAACATGGGTTACGGCTTTTTGAAAAGGGCTCACTATGAAAACAAGTATCATATGACTAAGGTTTTTCATGAATGTTCATAACATCATGTCATATGACTCTGGTGGGATTGTGCATATCATTGAGGAACTTTGAATTTTGAATTTTGAAAAGAAATCTCTGGATGTCAAATCATTCTAAGAAAAATGTCATAGCAAGCTCATTTCACCATATCATAATCGCAACAACTTAGACCGGATAATGCTTATGCAACCCACATGAATCGCTTTTCAAGGTGAATCATACTTAGCCACTAAACCCAAACTTTAGAGAATTTTAAGTTATAAACTAGGCAATGTGCAAAACATAAGACACAAAGAACTATTCATCATTTCAACAAGGGGACTAAACTAAACATTTCCATGGCTCATATATATGGAGTGGAATAAATCTCCTCTCTCTCTCTTCTTCCCCTCTTTTTTTTTGTTTATTCTCATATCTCATCATTCATATAAGATAAGAAAATAACTGAATGGAATGTGAGATACGAGTTACCTTTTGTGGGAGTCCTCCCCAAGCTAACCGACTTACCTTCTGGGTTTATGAATGTTGCTAGCCTTGTGCACGCCATGATTTGATCTTGATTAACGCCTTCTCGCTTAGCGTGCGGGAGACTCCCAAGCTTGTCTTGTGATGAACTTGGAAGAACGGGACAACCATTCTTGGGGTCTCAAAGGTTTTATTTATTTATTTTATTTTATTATTATTATTATTATTATTATTTTTATTATTATTATTTTTGGTTCACCTCGGCAAGATCTATTCTCCATTGTCATCTCCAGGACACCCTCTTGAATTTGATAATTTCCTACGAGGGGGTTAGTCCATAGATTTGACCAAAATCTACACTAGCAGACTCTAGTTCAATAATCGACTTCGACTCCATGTCTAATGTCGATTAAGGTAGACTTTTTGACCTAAGCATCATGCTTAATTCAAAAACGCCTATGGAAGTATGATCAACTAGTATGACCAAAACTTCCAAACTTAAACGTGCCAATATAGAAAGAGGAAGCATGAAAGAGCAATAAGATTCATCCAAAGGAAGTGAAGACTTCGAAAGGTGAACAAGATTTTATTATTGTTATTTTATATATATATATATATAAATATTTTTGTTTTTCTTTTGCTTCTTTTTTTTTTTTATGGTAACGAAAAAGGATGAGAGTGAAAGGTTCACATTACCATGTTTTTGGTCCTCCCCAAGCTAGCTCAAAGCCCATTGGATCGGGGTTTTACCCTGTGCTTTTGGCTTTTCCCGCATGGTTATTATATGGTAGATTCACGAGTGGATTTACCATCCTTCGTGATTACCAAATTTCAAGCATATGCGGGAAGGAGCAAAAAGAGCAGCTTGTTTTTTTTCAAAGATTTTTATTTTATGATTTTATTATCAAGGGAGAACATAAAAACTTCACCAAAATTTTCATACTCAAACAAGGCTAAGATAAAGATGCAATAAAAGTCTAGCCTTGTTTTATCTCCATCATGAAATAACTCAAATGTTTATGACGTCAGCTCTGGGTTCATTAATCAAATTTCAACACCTTGTCGATATTTGATTAAAGGAGGTCAATTTTAACCCAAGCACCATGCTTGATTTAAAAGACCTATGGAATGTATCGCACGAGCGACATGCAAACGCATCCAAACCCGGATCATATTTCATAAACAAAGAAAACATGAATTTTTATATGGAGATAAGTATGAGTAAAAAGAATTGGTGAATTATTACCTTTGCATACCTGAGTGTGTGTGTACCAACCGCGCATGAAGGCAAGAATGTTGGAACTCCCGCGGTGGTAGCTTGATGATCCATCTCAAAGGGGCCACAAGGCTTAGGTGATACACATAGTGTGTGTATGGACCATGGGCCTTAGTGGTCACAAAGGTGTAAAGGAGGTGGTTCCTCCTTTCCTTCTCTCTTCTTTTTTTTTTGGACCTTTGCATACCCGAAGTTTACTTGACCGACAGACTTGAGGATAGAGTTCAGAGTTGCTACATCGGTGGCATGTTGATCTTGGGTTGGTTATGACTTCCTCGGGCCGGAGCGGAGGGAGGCATACCGAACTTACTCGTGTAAGCATCAAGGCCGAGGCGCACACGACGAACATGCACGATCCATAGGCCTTGGTGCTTGTGACAAAGGCCTTGGGAGAGGAATATCCCTTCTTACTTACATGGAAGCAAAGCCGGGTGGAGTCAGTGCCTTCATTGTTTATTTTGACCATATAGGGACAACCTCGCTCCTCTCTCTCCTCTTATTTTTTTATATATATAGCAAGGCGAGGCTAATCTCTTATTCATCTCTCTTTTTTTTTTCATCATATTATTTTTTTTTTTCTCTTTTTTTTTTTTTTATAATCCCTTGGTGCACTTGGAACTTGATATTCTCACCATCTTCCCTCACACACTTGGACTTCCGTGAAAAAGTCAAGTGTGCAAAGTCGTGGTCTCCTTTTGAGTGTGTTCCTCTCGCCCAAGAGCATCAAAGTTTTCTTGATGTAGCCCCCATGTTTTCAAGCGTCGCGTGCCTCTTTGTTCTTCTTAGTCTCCACCTGAAATGGTTAGCGATAAGAATAATACTCGAAGGTGCATTCTAACTTGATAACATGTTCTTGCTTTTTATTTATAAGAGATTTTTTTTTAGATAAACCTAAAATGAACAATGGTCACTACACATGCATATTATAATGAACATGTCCTATTAGATCATTCCTTTAACCAACACCTTCCCCGGCAACGGCGCCAGAAATGCTTGTTGCATTTCTTAAGCGCAATCACTAGAAACAGGTTTAGAACCCATCTCTAATAACGGCGCCAGAAATGCGTCGTTGACATTCCTAAGTGAAACCACCATGTCGGTGATAACACTAGGTACATCAACGGTGATAGATCTTGCCAAATAAGATATTCATCCGCAAGCGCACGGATCTATCATTGTAGCATTTCACCCGGAAGTATTCAGGGTATCGTTATTTATATTTTCCCAAAGGAAGGCATGGTGGAAAAGGATCTAATAGAGACATGAACAAGATAACACGAATGTATAATAGACCAATGCTCATAATAGGGGTAAAACAAGATAGGTAGTAGGATAACTTGACACACACACTCAAGCCAATCTCAAGGATAAAGGTAAAAAGAATGAATAAAAGAATAAGTCTAATATGGAGCGTGCATATCCTAGATAGTCATGTCAAGATAGTAGATACACACATGCTTTTCTTGTTAGAGATTCTAAGTCAAGATAGCCAAGGTATCCGGCGACTTACTTCGGGCACCTGGATAACACACGGTCCGCCAGCGTTGCCGGCCTACAACTCTACGCCAACCACGGACGTGGGGATTACTAAGGACGGACAAGGTCAAGTCACCACCGCCGCTACCACCTCAACCGCACGTGAGCGAGAGCAAACGAAGGCAGCCCCTAGCCTAGACACCATGTCTACGCCATTGACTACATACTCTAGCGTGTACAAGGCTTACCCAGAAAGCGGGGTCCTCTTACGAGCAACCGCCACAAGGACGGACGACGAACCCACGACCCAACATCGACCAAGTCTAACTCTAGGTAGAACTCATTATGTCGATCTAGCTCTTGGTCTAAACATGTATGTATGATAAATTAAGCACGATGTTCTATAAGACAAGATCATGATATAGGAACTATAGACTAGTTCATCAACCAAGATTATATCACAAGAACTTTGCTCTAAATCAAGAACATGACTATATTGATAAGTAGAGAACAAGAACAAGATGAAGAACTCTAAATTGCTCATACCGAATGGCTCCAAAATGTCTTGCTCTCCTTTTATAATCTTTGCCCAACTCCTCCTATGTACAAACTAAGAAGAAGAAGAAGAAGAAGAAGAAGAAGAATGGAGAGAGGCTCTCTTGTGTGTGGTGTGTCTACAATGAGGGGAGAGGGCCTCCTTTTATAGGTAGAGGAGAGGGGGCTCATTGGAAAACGTCCCTCCCCATATGGAAGGAGCCAAACCGACCTTGGTACACTGCCTAATTTGCTAAACCGACCAACCAACGCCGGCAACGCCCTCCATGGAAGGTAATGCACCGCCTCCCCCGAGATCTGGCCGAAAACCGCCTCGGGGGAGGTGCGGCCGCACCTTTGGGCGCGCGCGCACCCCACGGGTCCGGCAAAATTCGAGCTTCCGCAGGTGGCGTGAAGTTGGGCCTGAAAAGTCTCGGCCGGGCGGTGTTTGCTCGGCCCAACTCGGCGTTTTGGTCCATTTTACCTCTCGGGCTTGTAATCTTCAAGTACGCTTTCTAGGGTTGCGCCTTTTGGTACATTTTCCACTTGTTTCTTATATAAATCTGCACAATAATAATTTGGACACTACAAGTGGAAATATGTGAGTTATAAATGTATATGAGTATGATAATGTATAGTTTCACCCCCTTTATGGTAGGATGTTGACGTTAAAAATGTGTCGTTAGTGACCGTCAACAAAGACCCCCTCGAAAATAACCACACCCCTCGGGAGCCGTGGTACTCCCTTCAGAAAATCAAATGCAAGGCACAATAAGAGAGGCCTCACAGAAATGACCCGACTCTCCCTCGAAACAATCCGAGACGTGTGGAGGAAAATCACAAATCTTCACCAGTAAAATCCAAAGAGATTGAATGATTATCTCCAGGCCCTCAGACGCCTATTTTTTAATCTGATCATACTCCCTCCAAACGTCGACCTTGGGACGGTTGTGGGTCACACGTGCTCGGGGGACCTCCTTCCGATGAACCCCCGAGCTGGATCACAAAACCACTCCAGGCACGAGGGTCATCAAGAAATGACGCATAGCTTGAATCTTCCCTCATATTAGGGAAAACTGACCAAATAAAGACTAGGGGGCTTCACAATGGGCCCCTAGGCAGCCAGGGATCGAGCTATTGGAAGCTCCCCTCGGGACATGGGAGTCGTTCGAGTTGAACGACAAGTAGAACGATTTCACCTTCAAAATAGGTGGCCAACACGCTTGCCGGGCTCTCCACCCAAGCATGGAAGAAGAAGCCGAAAAGGAATCCAAAGGGCCCCGACTGATAGGGAGGAATACAAGCACACCACTACGAGACAGAGATCAACGACCCAACATTGAAAGCAAGGAAGGGTGGCCATACGCCATCAGTAAAAACGCCTAAAGCCGAGATACGACGCGTGGAACGCAAGGGAACTTCACCGGCTCAGGGCGTGAGACTCGGAACGGTGTATACTACACCCTACATTGAGAAAACAAAAAACGTCACCAAAGACGCCAGGACGAGGAGAGTTACAAGGTAGGTTTTATCTCAAGTAAGACAAAAACCTCCCTCGGGGGCTACCAAAGGGGGAACCCCTCCCCTTACGACGATCCCTTAGGAGTTTTTCGAACCAGAGGGGCTCGGAAAATTCGAGAAGCTCTCGCTATTACAATAAACTCTTCGCTCGAGAAAAAAAAAGCAAGAAATGATCAAGCAGGAATCAATGACAAGAAAAAAATCAAATTTCTTATGCAATCGAAATATTCAGAGGAATTAGGTACAATGGCCTCGAGCCGCAAGATACAAAGTCACAAAGGACGCTCCTCAACAAAGGCTCACAAAGGCCGGAATTTCCCTAACCCAATGCCGAGAGCTGGAAGTTACAGCAGACTAATTCGCCTCTTCTCCAATCTTCGGAGTATGGATGGAGACACCTTCGGGGATACCTCCATGGGCTCGAGACCTGCCGTGTCCCGATCTTACGGGCGAACAGGGGGGAGCAACCTCACCCTCGAAACGAGTGGCCAACACACCTGCCGGCCCTTTCGCCTCGAGCCCGAATTCAAAGAACTTTTTTTTCTCGCCCGTCTTTTCGCCAGCCTCCTTCTTCTTCATCATCTCGACCCAAGAAAAACCCTTTTTGAAAGAATCTCGAGGGTTTCGTCTCGACAAAGTGAAGTGCGAACACATCACCGCAAGGCAGCACTTCACCCTATTACGGAAGGCACCACGGATCTCTTCTCTGGACATACCTCCCAAGGGAGTCCAGAGGGGCGACTCGGACGGAAGTACGAGCCGCGGGATCGGGGAGCCCAAACTGACGGATGTGACCCCGCACGGCTTCTTCCGGCTCCTTGCGTAAGCCCTTCCGGTATTAAGACACTGCGTCGGGGCGTTGGCGGACTCCACGGCCTCGGCTCGTAGTTTCTCTGCCTCCGCAAGGAAATGACATAGGAATGGAAGTCACGATAAAGGGATCATTCCCCTAATTGCAACTTGCGAGATGAACACAAAGTAGGGGAAAGAACATACCTTCACACTTCTTTTTCCACCAAAGCGCTTCGTTATGCGCGTCGACGAAAAAGATTTCTAGCCAGCTCGCATCCTTTCTCACCAAATCCACATCCTTTGTCGGTTCTTCCACTTTCGCCGCGGCAAAGAATCGGCCATGTCCGATTGCCTTTTAGCCTCCTCCTTAGCCAGGTCACACTCAGCCAGGCCTCTTTTCAGCAACTTTCGAGACTTCGGTGCGTACTCTTTGAAGTCTTGAACGCTGAATCGCCTCGCCCCTTGCCTCGAGCGATGCGGACGGGCCCTGGCTTGTTCAGCTTGCAAAAATTGGTATCAAGCGGCCCGGTCCCCGTTAGTTTGGGAAAGGCGAGGCGCCACTTCCCTCAAACGGCCCAGCTCAGACTGAGCACGACAAAGGGCGTCCCCAGCCGAAGCGTTCTTCCGCAGCTACAGCCTCTGATTTCTCCCGAGCAAACTTCTTTAAAACCTCGCAGAACAAGACCGTAGCGAAGGGAGCTTGTATACACTCATACAGAAAAATGTGAAGCCAGGAGGGAAAACGAGTGGACCTCAACGGTCTGCGAGACAGTGATGAAACAAAGTCGATTGATCTTCGCAAACCTTCAACCGCCCCACTTGAATCTGGTCATGTTTCACCCAGGCAAAGAACCTCGGGCGATCATGGATCACCAGGGATGGAACTTCACCTTCGAGACAACCGCCCAAGCTCAAGTGCGGGGCCACCCCAAGCCTTGGGATCACTGGAAATAGGGATACACTGAAATCCATACCGGGGCCGGAAAACTCGACCAAAAGAAATCCCGAGGACCCTCACAGCTCACCACGGGCAACATAAGACCCTGATTCCCAGACACCGAGACCCCTTTCGATGTAAGGGAGACACTTGGGCAAGAAGATTGAAGGGCCACCAACCCGATGAGCACCAGCTAGCCATTGAAGGAGAAGTCGAGCCTGCACGCCTCCCCGAGGGACCTCCTCCGCGCATCTTGGGAGTCCCCTGCCATAATTGCGTCGTGGGAAGGATCCACATCCATGGCGCTTGCTGCCGATTTCCCCTCAACCGGGGAAACTTCCAAGATAGGGCCCTTAGAAAACATCAGTCGCGACAGCGAGGAACGAGGTGAGGACGAAGATCCCACCGAACCCGAGCATTTGTCTCCAAACAATCCAATGCTCCAGAAGAGGCGCCTAGACCACCACGGAAAACAGAGGACGAGGCAATGTTAGCTCCCTTGGACATCGTTGGTATCCGAAGGCGGAATTTCCGATTGAAGCCGCGATAAGGGGGTCGCAGAGGAGGTGTTGCCACAACCATGGTCGGCAAGGGACGAAGCACTGGACTTAAGTTGCTTCCGAGGATGTAAGGCCAAGATTTCAGCCCCTCTTTTCCCCGGGCAAGGAAAACAAGGACATTCACCAAATTAGAAGGAAGAATAGAGCTAAACGAAAACAAAGAAAAAGCGACATCGACTTACCGAGACTTCGGGATCACCTTCGACATACGAACGAGAAAACAAGGGTGGAGACAACGATCGACCCTCAACACCAGAGATTAGACCTGGCATCGACCGCGATGAGGTCAGAGAATTAGGCGGGGATGCAGGTTCCGTCCGCACTCCCCCGCTCTGTTGAGATGATGATTCGTACTCAACACCGACACCCGTATACGCCCGATCCGCGTTCAAAGAGGAAGAAATCAAAGCCTCCGACACTCCGTCACCCGTAAGAGAATTTCCATCGCCGGGCGCCCAATGCTTGGCGAACTCAAGCAACTTCGTCTAATCCCTCGGGGCTGAACACTCCCGACGCCGCCCCGACGCTCCCGAGTATCCGCGACCGCTCGCTGACAATGAGGCCGAATCGGTCGCCGAGGATTCGGTCGACTCACCGCGTTTCCGCTGCTCGCGGCGCCGGTGGTTCAGAGCGACCCTCCGGGCTTTCTTTCCTCATTCGCCCGAAGCTTTCCTCAGCCACACTCGCGCTGTTCCTGGCGCGATTAGCATCCCTACGGACCTGATCTTCAGGCACAGGAGGAGGCGAATCCTTGTGAACCAGCTCCCCCTGAACAAGGAGGAAAAGATCAAAACAAGGGACCACAACAAAGAGAATAGTAGAAGCAGGAAAAAGAAAGGGATCAGATCTTACCAGTAAAATATACCCCGCAGCCGGGCGAATTGCAATTTTAGGAATCACCTCGGGAGTCTTATCCCCCAGAAACACGCGAACACGACGCATCAGAGCATCCCCGGAGAGATCATCGAACGACATCCGAGTACCAGTGAGGTCCACCTCTTCGATCATTTGCCAAAGGCAAAGGGGACGAGCCATCGTGGCAACACCCGACGACGGAGAAAGCGGCCACAACCGCCGCCGCATCAACACCCTTTTCTCGAGTAGGAGAATCGCCGACCCGAAGGCCGTCCCGGATGGCGTTGGGCAGATTGAGGAGGGCCGTCGTGCCAACGGTCCAGCTTCACCTTAATCACGCCCCGGTATAAACCGGGAGCTCGTCTCCATCATTTCGAGATAAAACCATTCCTCCCCGCCATCCCTTATTTGAGCCAGCAAGCCCGGAAGGGATGTATTCATCCGCCTCGCTTTTCCTCTGCTTTTATCAAAAAGTACGGTTGAATGATGCAAGATCCAACCCGCACCGCCGCGCCTTGGCGAACCAGGGCTTCCTTGTGCTTAGGGTGTTCAGCTCCGCCTTGAAGAACCACCTCCATAACTCCCAGTGAGGTTCGATTCCTAGGAATCCCTCACAAAGGGCGACAAAAATCGACGCCTGGGCAATTGAGTTAGGGACGATATGATGGAGCTCGACACCATAGTAATAGGGGATAGCTCGCATAAATCGACTTGCCGGCACGCCAAAGCCTCGCCTGTGGTGATCCATCAGGCTGATGATATATCCGGACGGCGGCTGCGGTTCTTCGTGAGCCACATCAGGCACCAACCACTCCGGCCGTAAATCGTCAGAACGACGGCGCAAGAGGCCCTCGTCCACCAACCGCTGCAGTTTCGCCTCCGTCACAGATGACCGTGGCCATGGAAACGGATCAAGAGGAAAAACAGCCTCCCCCTCTTGCGACGCCATGATCCTCTTCCGCGATGAAGAACACAAGTAAGTACAACCAACTAAAATCTCTTTCTCTCGCTCTGCCCACGCCCTCTTTTTCCTATGTTACAGGGGTAAAAAGGAAAATGCTGAGATAAGCTCTGTGTGGGGGAAGAAGAATGGGATCTGTACGATACTGGCACGACTCCTAAATATATAGGGAAAGAAAGCACGACAGCTGGATAACCCTACCGACACGAATGGAGGGCGAGCCCGATCCGACAAATGAGCAACCCCGCACAACCGCCGCCCCCCCAGATTAAATGCAAGTGTGCGTCGCCTCTGCGAACGCTACAGTGTGCCGTTCCATCCAAGGTAAACCGACATCTCCACGGATGAGCCAACATGAAAAGGTGCGCGCACGCGCCGCGCCCGACCCCTCCAGGGGCAAAACGCCGGCTCGTTACAAACTCAAAATGCCCCCTCGGGGCGCCCGAGCCCCTCGGGCAGGAATGAAACATCACCGCAATGCGCGATCCCCAGAGGGGAACGCCGGGCCATGAGCCCACCATACGGTCCAGAGGATCTAAATGCAGGCCCCCCTGTTTCTACAGCCGCCCTCGTGACGACCGAGCAAGGGACCAAAAGGGAAATGCACAACCGGCCGAGCCTGAACCTCTTAGGAGCTCGGGATTTCCTAGACGTATCTAAGACTTACGGTAACCACTTATAGAGATGTCCCATCCGTGGGAGGCCCGCTGGCCCTCGGGACCCGACCTGTCGGGACCCGGGATCTGCTAAGAGGCCCGAGAGTTCTCATGGAGTGCGTCCTAGACCACCGCCGACCCCCCCTTTCCGGGGGGCACGGGCACTCCGCTAGATTTCTTTGTTACAACACTCAATGGGGTAAGTCATGCTTTCGACTTACAGGGCAGTATGGCACTACTCCCCTCCTCCTTCCGGCAAGGGGGCGTGCAGGAGCGTAATTAAAAGACGGGAGGTGCAGAGCGACCTTGCGCACATAAGCGCGGGCTTGGACTGCCCCGCACCTCGGACATCCCTCGCACATTTTGTGCAAATTAGTGGGTAGTTCAAATCTTACCTACGGCGTGAGAGTAGCCCTTCGAGGAATTTAGGCATTCCCCGCAGGCCCTCGGGGCTACACCCAGCGGAATCCCGGCCGCGCACCCGTCCCGAGATCAAAAGCGTAACAAGACCGAGACACGACCGCCAACCCCTCGAACGAGTCATTCTACTCCCTCGGGGGCTCGGGGCTACCGTCGGGGGGCCAATAATCGCCCACGAGCAAAATAAGCCCGAAAAATAACCCCGGCCCAAGGGCCCAAAAAAAAAAAGGGATCGGAGGAAGACGGCGTCAGGCATGAAAACCCACGACGTATCATGGGCTGAGAGATAGCCTGAAGGATGAAGGACGGCCCCCGGCCGTAAGGCTAAAAGGACTTAATACACGGGACATCCTTTGCCCAATTAAAGGCCCAAAAAGCGACCCATCTCGGATACTCCTCTAAACGAGGCCCAACTTGCTAAAACCCCGGCCCGGGCCGGAAAGGCCTGTGGTAAAACTCAAGGAGTTATAGAAAATAAAAAAGGCGTTGGGATCAACGTTAATATGGAGGACTAGAAAAACAAATTGCATAACAAAGCTCATTACGACCCATGGGTTTATAGACCAAATCGGCCCACTAACGGCGGCCCATGCGGCCCGCTCTCACCAAAACCCCGCTCCCAATCCCGAAGGTCGGGGGGTCTCGGGGGCGAGTTCCGCCTCGCCCGAGGACGTGAGCTCCCCCAAGGACGGTTCTTGCCGCGCCCGAGGACCTTGGCTCTGGGCGCGACATCTCCGCCTCGCCCGAGGGCGAAAAAATCCAGCCCACGGTCCTTCCTTCCTTTTCTCGGTAAAAGCGACCTCGCGCACCTTGGGAAGACCAACCCGATAGTGGGGAACAACCGCATTTAATGTCCCTCGCTTCCCACGACGTAGTAGCGGGGCAATCGATTGCCACGACGAACCAACTTGCCCGTTATCTCCTCGCATCCCCGTTGATGGGGCGTGAAGGGAGCGATTATCACCGCCGCGTCACCGCACGCGAGGGAAACACAACTTCACTGTTCATTTGCTTGCAGCTTCACCTCCTCGACACGGGTCCAGGAACCCTCGGGATATCGACACCACGCCATGACGCGGGCAGGCAAACCAAGAGTCACGACGGGACCGGAGGATCCCCTTAGACCCTCGGGATATTCACCCCTTCCGGGCGACGGACACGGGCCGCGGAGGCACCAAGACACGCGTCCAAACTAGGACATCCCCTCCGGGGGACCCGAGGCTCTGGCTCGGGGCATGGTACGCTTATGGCCCCGGGCGATAGACACCTTAGCATTTGTACCCATTACACGTATTGTATACATTATCTCTCCTTTACACTATAAAAGGGGGGTAATGCCATCATAGAACGGATACCCTTTTGCTAGGTTTTCACACTTAGCCATCTCATCCCGTGATTGAAGTTCATCTTCTCTCCGAAATCACTTGTAATCACTTCGGTTCTTGTGCACATTTGGTGCGAGGTAACACGAAAAGACACTACTGCTGGACGTGGGCCCCATGGCCTAAATCGATAAACCAGCTTCGTCTTCCCGGCTCGACACGCCACTAGGCGGAGCGCACAAATCTGCAAATTATTACGGTGCTTGGGATACCCGGTTCTCAAAACACCGACAACTGGAGGACTCCCTTGCCCGCGCGGCGGGGAGGAGCCGCCGCCGCCACGCTACTCTGGGAAGCGGCGGATCGGCGGCGTGCCATGGAGTCGACATCGGAGAAGACGCCGACCTTCCGGTTTTCTTTTTTCTTGGCTTTCGTTGGCGTCATGGCGCAGGCAGGTGGAAGCGCAGCGGCACGAGGTGGGGTTGGGCGGTGGCGGCGGCGAGGCGAGTGAAAGCGGCGGTGGCGGCGGCGCCGGCGTAGGTGAAGCGGGCGGCGCGCTGCAAAGGCGGGCTCGCCGTTGGCGGCGGGCGCGGCATGAGAGGGGTTGCAGCGGTGGTGGCGCGAGCGACTAACGAGGCGGGCTCGCATTGTCGCGGCCGGCCGGGTTGCCCGGGCTTGCGGCGAGGGGCGGCGAGGCGTGAAGGCGCTTGGCCGCGCCGTGCGTGGCGGCTTGTATGGAAATCAACGAGCGGGCAGTGCTCGTTCTTCCCACTGGATTTCCCCTTTTCGATTTTCTTCTTCTCGTGTGCTAACAGTAAAGACGAGCGAGAAGCGAGCTAGCAACAGCTTGCCTTGGCGGTCTATTTTCCCGCCGGGGAAAGTTTCCAAGAACTCCGACCTCATGCTTTTTTTCTGTGAAATCAGACCATTGGAACCAATCTAAGGAATTGTTCCTTTACCTTTCCTGTGAACCAAAGGGGCTTGATAGGAAAAAAATACTTAGGAAAAGCAAATCCTCCAAAATTCCTACGCCATTCCTCCAATCCAAAGGGGCCTTAGCAAATCAAAACGATGGCACCTGTTGATTTGGATTCGATGGGTTTGGGCTTTGGGGACTGTCATGAATCCATTAGTACTTAGGCCCCTTTGGATTGGAGGAATGGCGCAGGAATTTTGGAGGATTTGAGCTTCCTAAGTATTTTTCCTATCAAGCCCTTTGGTTCACAGAAAGTAAAGGAACAATTCCTTAGGATTGGTTCCAATGGTCTGATTTCACAGAAAAAGCATGAGGTTGGAGTTCTTGGAAACTTTCCCCGGCGGGAAAATAGACCGCCGCGCAAGCAGCGCTAGCTCGCCTTCTCGCCGTCTTACCGTTAGCAATACACAGAGAAGAAAAAATCGAAAGGGGGGAATCCAGAATTGGGAAGAACGAGCCGCGTCGCCGCTGATTGCCACACAAGCGCCGCCGCCATGCACGGCGCTCATGCAAGGCGTCCCACGCCCGCCGCCTCGCCGCAAGCCTAGCAACCCGTCGGCCGCGACAGCGAGCCCGCCTCACGCAGCGCCGGGCCGCCCACCACCGCGGCAACCCCGCCTCATGCTCGCGCCGCCGCCAAATCCGGGCGAAGCCCGCCCGCAGCCGCCACCACTCGCCGCTCGCGCCGCCGCCACCGCCGCCACCGGCCGCCGCCACCGCTTCAACCCCACCTCGTGCCGCTGCCGCCCCCACCCGCCTTGCGCCTATGACGCCAACGAAAAGCCAAGAAAAACAAGAAAACCGGAAGGTCGGGCGCTCGATCCGATGCCGCTCCATGGCCGCCGCCGCCGATCTGCCGCCAGCCCGTATGCGACGGCAGCTGCAGCTCCTCCCCGCCGGCATGCAGGCAAGGGAGCCCCGGCGCTGACATGTAGGCGCTGTGGGCCACGCTACTGGCGCCGCCAAGACGAGCCCCGCCCACCGCTGATCCGCTCCGCTCGGCCGAGGCCGCGCCACCGGATGTCGGCCATGAAGCCAAAGCGGCGGCGGTGTCGCGCGGGGAGAATCGGGTCGCGACGGGCGGCGGATCGGGACGCGGGCGAGGCCCAATCGGTCGCGCTAGGGCTGTTCCGGCGTGGGTCGCGGAAGGCGCTCTCCCCCCGTCGAAGCGGCACGCCGGGCGCCACCAGCGACGCGGGGCTCCAGCTCCTCTCGTGGCCTGCCGGGCGCGCTGGGCGGGAGAGCCGGCGTGGGGCCCGATGGAGTCTCTCTCCTTTTTAAGCTGGTGCGGGAGTCGGATGTTGGAACCAAAGGGAGTGCTGCCAGTTTTCCTGCAGGCAAAGTTCCTATAGGATTGCAACGAAAGGCCACCTCCAATCCTATGAATTTCCTATTCCTATAATTGGTTTCCCCTACATGCCAAAGGGGCCTTAGTATTTTTCTCTCAAAACAAATCTGCCACACAAATCAGCATGCAGTATTTTTCTCTCAAAATGAATCTGTCGTACAAATCTACCCAATATCTGGCGCTTCTTTTTCGTCCCGAGAGATGGGAGAGTCACTACAACTAGGCCTACAACGACGATTATTCTGGGACGAGCGTATGTAGCTAAACCGATGACCTTTCTGGGACAGATGGAGTATAAGTCAATGTGAGAGAGCGCCTGTGTCTCGCGTAGAACGAGCATTGTGTGGATCGACGTTGCTACGTGGCAAGTCTGGATTACCAAGTCTGGATTTAATCATCTTTTTAATATAATCGGTAGCTTTCAATCCGGTTCGTTTTCGATAAATCGTTCTACTGAATATGTTGTCACTCCGTCACCAAAAATCACAATTGAATGGATAGCCTAACGGAACCTTATTTCCTACGGGTAGTGTAAAGCGAATATTTTCTGTAGATGGTTAAGTTCACCTGTCACAAATTCACTATGGAAGCCGAAATGGCTGCACGGAATAAATACCAAATAAATTGCCTTCTCTCGATGCATGTTGGAATTATGGGGATGTATATGATTGAATTATGCTTCCTTTTTGTGTAAGATGAATGTAGCTTGCCTTCTGCTAGTGTTTATTTTTTTCAGTTAAATGCAATTTTTCATATATTTTTTTCCTCATTGAAGCTACTCTCTTCATATCTTTTGGTGCACTGCTACATGCAAAGTTGCTATTTGCGAATGAGGATCTAGGTACGTACAATTGAGGAGAAAAGATAGTTGCTATGAACTATGAAGTGCAGTAGACTAGTAGTAGTGTACACAGCCAGGTGCGGCACTCTGTCTCTGGTAGACGTATTGCAGGCCATGTTTGCCAGCAAGTCCCTGTGGTACACGCCTCGGCCAAGGATATCTCCGGTGCCTTTGCCGTGATCCATGAGCTCCATACGTCGTCACCGGTGGCGCCACTTCAGGACGCCGCCGCCGTATAGAGGGCCGACGGGATGCTCGCAAAAGCGGGGGCGCTTGGCGTGCAGCTTTCCGTCCCGGTCGATAAGAAGCCGATGACGGGCCTCGATCGCGGCGGGAGGCGACGTCGTCGGACACTCGGACGCCACGGCCATTGGCCTGAACAAGGCCAAGGTGGCGATGCAGGAAGGAGGGAGCTCTGACAAGAACATTGCTGAATTCGCAGCAAAGTATTTGTCAAAATAGATGACGTCCAGTTATGTTTTTCGATCGGCGGGTGATTCCTAATTTGACTCTCAAATTAGTACTCTGTTTGAGATAGCTTTTTGTAAAACCTCACTAAAATCTGAGTGGTTTCCCAAGTGTATTCATTTACATATGGAATCATTGGTCTGTTCAGAAGAGATGGAACTGAAAAATGCAGAGAGCGAAAAAGAGCACAAGCTGGTTCTGAATTTGACTGCACTCTATTCCATACATTTTGTTACTACTAAGTAAAAGTTCCATTCTTTCGTTGGAGGGCGCATGGCAGAGTCGTGGACACAAGACCATATATATAGCACAACAACCGTTCCTTAGGGCGTCCTCAACAATATAGCTGGCTGCTAGCTACTCCCTCTGCTCCAGAAAACTTTTAATTCTCGCTCCGAAAAACAAAGCGTTTTCAAACTGCCGCAATTATTTATTAAAATATATAAAAATTTTATACTTAGGTAATTAGTATCATCGGAAAGATCTTTAAGTCTAGTTTTTAACAAATTTATTTGGAGATATAAATGTTGCACGTATTTTCTACAAACGTAGTAAAAAGTTGAGTCGGTTTGACTGACACGCTTCCCATAGTTACAAAATGAAATGGAACGGAGGGAGTATTTGAGTGCCATGTCATCTATATTTTCTCTCTCAATATTCATGCCTACACAGCTCCCAAGGTGCAGCACCGTGAACCAGCCAACGAGCATGGGCGAGCATGGGCAGCAGCGCATGGAACGCCCTCGATTTTTGAGCGAGCTAGACGAGATAAGCGCTAGCCGATTTCATTTTCACCTTCTCTTCCATCCACGTCAGACTAAATCCTACGTCAGCTATCTACGTCGTCGACTGTTGGGGACGCCCTAAGGAACGGTTGTTGTGCTATATATATGGTCTTGTGTCCACGACGCAGCTAGCTAGCAGATGTCCACGTCATTAACAAAATAATAAGCTTGTTCAAAAGAGCTATCTATATCTTTGTATTTGTATTTTTAATAGTTCTATACACATAAAGAGAAGATAGATACATTATTGCAACATCTTTGTAACTCATTGTGTGGCTGCATACATCTTGAAAGCCATTTTATTACATGAACTTAAGATAGGCAACGGGTACAACCAAAGGTTTTAAACATAAAAGTAAAATAAAATCTCCATACATTACTACATAATGCATCGATTGATAACCATCACTTAAGCCATACAACTTTATTTCAGGCCACAAAAGCAAATAGCACAGCGAACTGTACTGTTGAGGAAGAGTCGTCGAAAGCCAAAACCCAACAATCTCCATCATAGCTTGCTTGAAATTCCAATCAAACTTCATCAACGAGTCTGGAAAGAAAAAAAAGAAAACAAACAGTAAGCAGCTGGTAACAGATGTTGACTGACTAAATTTAGTGGCATGATAATTCACAGAGAGCATTGGTAACAGATACTGACTCACTAAATTTAGTGGTACTGCATGATAATTCACAAGGCTGTGGATGTCGCTGCTGAAGATGTGGCCACCATGCTGCAGAGAAGTCATGTCATTCGGCCATTAGTTTAGACAACAATTTATCAAGAAATCAAGAAAAAATTACTACGGAAGTACAGTCCAAACAGGGCACCACCCGCCGCATGCACAAATCCGCCGCACAAGCAGGCACCACCCACCGCACGCACAAATCCACCGGTGAGCGCACTCATGGGAGCCCCCTCTCTCTACGTGCGGCGGCGCGCTCATGGAGGCAGGCACCACCCGCCACACACCGATGAGCTCCTCCCCATTCACGCAACAGATCTGACGGAGCAGGAACCAGCCCCTCCGCTACAGCGAGATCCAAATCGGAATAGGGTGGGAGCTGCTGGAATGGGGAAGGATTTTCGCGCGCAGCAGATGCGTGAGAAAGGGAAGGATTCGCGCGCAAGCCGCACTGGACGGGGTGAAGGATTCACATGTAGCGGATCTGAGTCCAAGCAAAATCGCTACCAGAATAGCTAGCAGCTGGCGAGGACGCCAGCGATTTAGCGCATCGGGGCGTGTGCGAGATGAGCGACGAGAGAGTCGCTGGCTCGGTTTTCTACGCATGTTCTCTTTCCTCCAGCTAGGATATATGCTGACGTGTATAATCAAATAAAAATAGCTGACTCAAAGACTCATTCATGGACGCCCTTACATGCCCAAGAAACCTCCTTTTACTTATACGATTCTATTATAGAGAAATAATTATGTGGCTGAAAGTGTGCTGCTTTAGATGAGTTATACTCACCACTGTTATACATGTAATGAAGTCCATTTATGGTTTAAGTTTAAAAATCCATTTATCGTTTGTATTTTATGCCATAAATAATTTCACAAGTCTCGCAAAAAAAATTAACTTCACAAGTTTCTGTACTAAAAAAAGAAATATGATTGCAAGGTGAAAATAAAGAATTTCACTAACTTTTTTTTTGAACAAATAAAGGATTTCACTAGCTGGCAGACATAGATGACAGGGGTAAGTGTAAATAAGCCCAATGACATGTCTTAGGCCCTCGTTTGGTTTCCATAAGTCGTGACTGACTAAAAATTGGTGACTTATAAGTCATATCTGTTTGGTTGTACGTGACTTATAAGTCGTGGTGGAAAAGAAGAGAAAATAGGTGACCGACAAATCGGGGTAAAAAAAGAAGAGAAAAATAGTTGCAAAGTGACTTATAAGTCCCATGGCTTATAAGTCCCTATCGCTTGGCAAAATAAGTCACTTATTTTGAATTTTTTGACTTATAAGTCACCCGACTTATGGAAACCAAACAGGCCCTTAGACAGGCTAAAAGCCACCACGAAACCGAGCTTAACCAAAGTATGGATCAAACCATGCATTTTGTCAAGTATCGTCAGAAAATGTTAATTGGACGCAAGATAAAAGCTTACATCACTAATTTAGATTAATGCGATTAAATTACGACATGATTTTGCCGAAGTATCGTCAGAAATGTTTGAGTGAGCCATCATGTTTGCTGAGAAGTCAGGAATAATAAAGTGAAAATGCGTTTAAAATCCCAAATGCAAGTTTATTTTTAATTGGAGGAGTAAACCCAGCCCGGCATAAAAGCCCAAAAGCTCCCTCTATGGTAAGGTGGACCTGGGCTTCACCCCAGCTTGGTCCTGAAATTCGGCCTTTTTACGTTTTCATTCAGAACACAAGTGAGTGTTTTGTTCGTAGAGCAGACGGATGGCCGAGTCGTGTATGCCTAGCATTTTGCATGAATAAGGGCATGTTCAACCCTACAGACGGAGGTCGTCTACTACGAGTGTCGAATTTGACAAATAGACAGTTAAAAAGACTAGTCATACAACCAACACATAAGAGTTGTCTATGCAGTTAATTAATCGCTTTGCATGTAGCCACAAAGATCGATCATGAATACCACTTTGTATACCCTTTGTGTTGCTATGTGATAGGAAATTGTCATGCGCATTACTCATCAGAGTAGTTCTTGTCATGAATTCCGCTTCAGCTTACAGTCCTCAAGCGGCTGAATTCATGAAAAGACCTTCAATTTGCATGTAGCTGAACAAGAACTCAAGTATGTTGGATCTGAAGAATTCTTGAAAGATTTACACGTACCAATGACTTTTGGAACACATTTTTTTTTTCATTCTAAAGCTCACATTTGATTCTGACAGTATATCAGCGCCGGTTAAAATACAATGGACAAAGGTATGTAAAAAAAGTAGGATTCTGCCAATTACACAAGGTAATAATCTATGATTCAAGAGAAAGAAATCACGGATGGGGAGGAGAGAGAGAGAAATCGAAGTGTCGGGCAGCCATGACCTACTCTGCACCTGCATCAGATCGACAGGTTATCGCCCTGTCAGTCTTGATGGCATGGAGATGGGGTTGCTCTGGTCTGCATCCATGGATGGATCTCAGGGAGTGTAGCATCGAAAGGGATGCAGTCTTGAATCATGATGACGAAGCAGCCGAGCAGGGAAGCAGGGAGAGTTAGACTATCCGCGTGGCTTCGTATTCTTTATATTTACGTTATCTATAACTCCTATATGGGACCCCCACTAGCGATCCTAGGGAGTTCTCTCCACCGTTGGTCCACGTCGGCTGGCTAGCAAAGACCCACTAGGTAACTTCCTCGCCGCATCTTTTCGCCTGCCTTGGCGGCCGCTCGCCTGCAGCCTCTTCCCCCCGCCCATCCCGT
Organism: Hyparrhenia diplandra; assembly: GCA_015847255.1. Lineage (NCBI taxonomy): Eukaryota > Viridiplantae > Streptophyta > Magnoliopsida > Poales > Poaceae > Hyparrhenia > Hyparrhenia diplandra. The sequence goes on along the minus strand of JADLZK010009288.1, from coordinate 1,858 downwards.
CCCGCAACGGCATTACGGCAATAGTCGTCCCTCCGTCCGCGGCCTCCCCACGAGTCCGCCGCACAGCTCGGGAGGGCGCGTACGCCGCAGCGATGGCCGCGCTGCCATACGAGCGTTGTACCGCATCCTGCTGGGACCGTCGGGTGCGTCGCGATGCTGGCGCCCGTGGTGGTCCTGCCGCTCCAGTTCGCCGTCAATTCTGTCCTGCAAGACATCGGCGTGGGCCGGTCAGCCGCCTCGACAGAGGAGCCGCGCTGCCATTCGAGGACTCCCACGGCAGCGTCTTCGTCTTCGACAGTGAGAGGCGGCCTGCCACCGGGACGCCGCCGTCGAGTTCCTCGTCATTCACTGGATGAATCTCGAGCGGCACGTTCGTCTTCCTGACAACCGTATACAGCCAAAGCGAGAGATGCAGTCCCTGAATTCACACGAATCTTCTCCATGGCAAATTGGCAAGATGCTCATTAGGCAATCATCTTGAAACCGGAAAGCTAGCAGGTACAACTACAATGATAGCCTCCTACCTGAGAAATTTCGGTGACCTCCACCTAACAGGTTCGATTTATTATTAGCTTATAATCAGATTGGTAATTAGTAGTTTAGATTTCAAATACTTCCGGCTTTGTTTAAATTAAAGCTTACGTGATGGTATTTGGATGCTTTTTGTTTATACCATGAATGATGAATTTTGTACAACGGATTTTAAAATAGTGAAGCAATACGATGATGTCATTTTGTGTCATTTTATTTCGGATGTGAAATCATTCGCATTTTTTCTTAATTAAAGCAACGAACGCGGTGAGGCTCCCTAGTTTATATATATTAGTCACCAAGATTCCCTACTTTTTCCCTCATTTACTGATTTCTACTGCACCCATCCTCCTCTATTTACCTTCTCTATACCAACTACCATCGTGTGAGCCCACTTATAATTTTATCTAAATGTATCCATGTGGAGGTCTTGTTTTGAAGAATTTATTGAAACGAATTCAATGATGTAATCGGAATTTAATTTGGATTTGTGGTTTGTAAGTTATAACATTTTTAATCTCTTGAAATAGTGGGGCCTACCGTAATCTCTCTCCCCCTCTCTCACACAGCCTTGCTTACCGTAGCTCCTCGGAGAGCACGCCACTCTTCCCGGAACCTGCAGCTGTTCGGTTGTTTACCGTGTACACCGAGTACACCGCTGCAGGTCTAATTACTGAAAATCGGTACTGGAGGAAGCGGTAAAGTATCCCGCTGCGGATAGTCTTAGCAGCGGAGGGTCGCCGGCGGGAGCACTGCCGTGGCCACGAGCCTGGAGCTCCACCCGAACAAGAAGCTCGCGGCGGCGGGAGGAGCCGAGGCCGCGGCCTTTCCCGTCCGGCGGGGCAGGGGCTCCGATCGGCGGCGGCCATGACCGCCTCGTCCTCCCCGCAGCTCGCCGTCCCGAGCTCGTCGTCCCCTCCACACGCACGGGATCTTCCTTGCCGCTGCCGCACCCATGGGGATTTGACGCTGCCGTCGAGTCATGGGGCTCCGCCGCCGCCGCCCGCGCCCCTTGGGATTTGAGGCTGCCGCCGAGCCATGGGGCTCCGCTGTAGCTGCGCCATGGGACTCCACCGCGCGTCAGAGAAAGCAGGAAGATTTTGGCGTCGAGCTTGGAATCTCCAGCGTGGACAGCCGGATCCGGAGGGCATGGATTTGGAGACGAAGCACATACAACGCGTCGTCATCCGGCGTTGCTTGCCTGGGAGAACGGGCCATCCTCGTCGCCTCGCCAGACGACGACATCGGCCGTCTCCTGGCTCGCGAGGGGTTTCTGTAAAAAGGACGGCATACAGACGGCTTATACCACCGCGCTGTACATGCCCTA
>JADLZK010009287.1:10000-72632 GCA_015847255.1 Hyparrhenia diplandra | reverse complement strand
AACCATCTCTCGCCTCTCTTCTGACTCGTGCTCCTTAGCCGAATAACAACGCTTCCAATGACATGGCATCAGAGGTCCCTCTTGCTAAATGTAATGACTCATTACCGAATGATCGCGCACACCAAATTTATCACCATCCGTGCCTACCAAATTTTGTGTTAACACTTGGTCAGGTCACTGAGGCTTCACCTTGAAGGAAGCGCCAATTGAAATTCAATCGTGATACAAAGGATCGATACACATAGGGCCGATTCTTGGGCTTAATCCCAAATTGGTTCTCAATCATATCGCGCTTTAATCCTCGGAGTATAGTATATCCACATTTGTATCCTTTGATCCATAAAATCGCCCCGGATCGTCCAGCTGGTCTATACCCGTGATTTGGCATAGCATGAATAGTGGAGTAGTCGAGAACTCGCATAATCGCGGCCAAAGGGATTTCTCCGTAAATCGCCATCGAGCTATTGAATAAAGTATTGTATGCCGGAGGATTCCTGTGTGCAATCAATACCGCCCATGTGTGTCTTGGCTCGATTCCTTGGCTTTCCGTGGGTGTCTTGTTCTCCTCCAAACTTTTGATTTGTAGCTCCTTTTCTTGGGTGGTGGCTTTGGCACATGTAAGTATGTTGGCCCCGAAGCTCACCGAAGCTGTTCTTCAAAGTGCTTATCAAACTCGTCCAAAACCGCTTCCTCATGATATGATCTAAAAAGTATTGAAGAACACCGTGGTTGTGATTAGTCATTGCCCTCCCCAACGCTAGCTTGCAAATAATTTCTTCCATCCGGATTTCTTCACCGCTTGGTTCTCATCTTCCTTTTTCCGCTTCTTCCTCTCAGACGAACTTGTTGAGTATATTCCTTGTCACTGCACATCACAATCTTTGGAAGATCTCGCCTTTCCTCGGAAGATGGCAATCATTTTGTTCTGGAGAAGCATGACAGCACTGCGCTTAAGGCTTCACATTATTATCTTCCTTCACCATGGTTCCCGTGTCAATTGGCAAGTCATCTACCCCGAGAGGGATGACATTGTTCTTGTTTAATTTGATCGCATCTTGTCTTGACCTTTGAGTTGTCCCAATCGCTGTAAGCAAAAGTGTGTTGACACAAAACCGACTCGCATCAGCATTGGCACCTACGCTCTAATAGTCGCTTTACTCGAATCTACCGAGTGTCTTTGAGGCGCATACCAATTTGACATGTTAATTGACAAGGAGGTAACGGAGATCCTGAACATGCCCGTGACCAAGACAGGGCTCCACATGTATGGCTCTAAGGTTACGAAATTTACATATAGCTATGAGAGCTATCTGGTCAAGATATGATGAATGCATCTCGTAAGCATGTATAAAGATGTGATGTAATAACAGCGTCAACAATGATCATAGAAGACATGTTTGAACAAGTAAAGTCGATCATCAAGATATGATATCATAAAAGCTCTATTGCATGGATCCTAATTAATTGACAACATGGAACAATAAGCAGGTAACTCATAAATATAAACCTAATCTAGATGACGATTTATAGGTTTCATCCAACTAGTCTCACAGACGCCTAGCCTTCCTAAACCCGCCAAGCTTAAAACCCTTTGTAAGCCAATCCACCGCATGATACCACTTTGCTACAGATTCAAAACCACTTACCAAACTAGATCAATCCAATCGCGATGATACAATCTAACCATGATAAGCTAAAAAGCACGATACATCTAAATAGATCTACAAATACCATTACTTGTGGAGGTGTGTATGCATAGACAAGTAAAAGTGAAATATGCAAGCCTAATCTAAAGCAAAACTGTGGATCTATTCCTATTAGTCCACAAGACCCACTAACCATCCTAAAACCCCTTTTCGGCCCCAACAGCAATCCACCACATGATACACCGCAAACAAGCTTAATCCATCGCATATTACGGGTTGCCGCATACTAGACTCTAAACGATAGGTAGACCTCACACATACAAACTACAAGTAGATACATAATGTATTCTAAGCAAGCTTGCCAATCGTGGTCCATGAAGAAGGAACTACATGCAAAACCTTAGCCTCGCCGCATCTACTCATGACTAAACGTAAATTTTAACCTACAACATGTAACAACTTAGATTGATCTAAGCTCGCCACTTATGAACGAGATAGATCTAATGACAAACTAGTGATAAACATTGAAAGCATTGATGACATCTAGATCTAACAAAAAAGATAAAGCCGAGCCACATCAATCTAAATTGGGCAAAAAGTGTGTGCAATCATAGTAAAAGTGATAAATAAGAGAAAGCATGCACCACTTGGTAACTTAATGAATTCACCGATTGCCAAACCGATGAAGCCGATAACTAGCTCCAAGCTAGACCTTAGCCCCGCCGCGACGACTTATGATCTAGCAAAGAACCCTCTTGCTCCATAAGACGCGCGGCTGATTGATGTAACCCTCGGCAGTAGATCGCGACACGACCGACTCGGCAGGGTAACGAGCGCGCACGGAGCCGAAGTTTGTTGTATTGATTTGGTAGATTGATTTACGCTGTTCTGGGTCTCATATTTATACCTCTAGGCTTGACGAGTCCTAACTAGTTACTTAATAAAATAACAAAAATATCTAGCTAAGATACATTGTCCTCCAAGTTTTTTCGAGTCCCGAGGTTGCACGTGACACGCAGCACTTTTCCCTCAATATTCTTCCTTGACGCTCACGCTTGCCGAATCACACGTGCTCCAATCCTTCCTTGACTCAGTGCTCTTAGCTCGGATAGCAACGGCTTCCCCGATCACTACAAGCATTACAGCGCCTCAGCAGTCGAATGACCTCTTTACCAAATCATATGCCGCCCACTCGCCATTCAAAGCTTTTTTACCAAAATTTTTGGTGTTAACACCACGCTGCCGAAGGTGTGCATGTTCCTCTCCCTTCCGCATAACCCTGTGAGATGAGGAGCACCATGGAATTGAAGTCGCTACTTATAGTCGTGGAGGTGCCGCTGCAGGAGCCACCAATCCACCTCACCGCCATCCGCGAGAAGGGGATAGTGATCGAATGCCCATCTCGGGGACGTATGCGCCAAACCTACCGTGAAGACGCTAGATCGAGACAAGGTGGTCGATGGTCTCGTCCTCGTAAGGGGCTAGGGTTTCGGCGCTCCATCCCCGGATAGAAGCAAGTGCCAAACCCGCGGGTGAAGACATAGGATGAGAGAAGGTGGTCGGTGGTCTCGCCCCTCTTGAGCACAAAGGATGCAAACCGCACTCATCAAGCCCATGCTCAACCGGCCGCGACGCCATCCGTGTTCTCGCGAAGTGCCACCATGCAAAGAACTTGACCTTGGGAGGTGCCGACGCCCCTGCATTTCCGACGCCCGCGAGCCGGAGTCCCGCCATAGAAGAAAGCCCCATAGGCGGAGGTGCTTTGAGTAATGACTGCTCGAGGTCCACCGGCCAAAGCAGTTTGACAAAGGCCACTCCTTGCAAGTGGACGTTTCACAAACCCCGTCCGGAGAGGGCAGGCACTTTCGTTGATGACCGCCATTCATCTCAGACCACCAATGTCATTCATTCACTGGAGGCTCGGCAACGCCGGGCGCGACCAGGCGCCCCGAGCGAACGATCATCGTCGAAAAGGTTCGGGCGCTGGCCGCTAAAGATAGGCCCTCCAAATGTACCAGCTGTCTGCCTAGAAGAGGGCACGCCGCCACCAAGCCGCACCCGAACCGATGCCCGAAGATGCGCCAATCGCAGTGCTCGGTCCCGAGGAAGTGAAGCCCGTTATATCTTGCTGCGTCCGGCGCCGCCACCCTAGCGATTCGGGCGGGCGAAACCCCTAACTTGAGGTCCGAAAGCCCATCCACCCAAATGCCCCTAAGAAAGCACACTATTGACCAGCCAATTATGCATTTGCCACCGACCACTCCCGGAGCCCGCCGCCACGTGAAGGTTCGCATGTGCTTGTCGATCTCCTCAATGGCCTAGGGATAGGGCGAACAAATAGAGAGAGATGCACCGATCGCCGACAACATGGTTCCGCACTGTCCTCCTCCTTCCGACCTTGGTGAGGAGGTTGCCTTTCCAAAGTCGGATACCGAGGCCACCTTGTCAATGATCTTCCTCGCCCAGTCATGACCAAAATTTTTCAACGATAGAGGGACGCCGAGGTAGGGGTGACCGGATAATCCCATCGGCCAGCAGGGGAAGACCTCCGGGATTGCCGCCACCTCAACCTCGAGCACCGGATCGGGTGATGATGCACTTGTCGGTGGTTGGTGGCCGCCCCGAGGCACCGGAGAAGAGCTCGAGGAGGTGCCCGATGCAAGTGAAGTCCGAGGCGCACGCAACATGAAGATGATGAGGTCGCGCATAGATGGATGTCCTCCACTTGACGATACGCCGGAAGCGCTTGAGCATCCCCCGCCCATCGGCCTCCGCATCGCTGAGTTGAGCACCTCCCATGACGAGCACGAACAGAAAGGGGAGAACGGTCCCCTTGCCGTAGGATCGGCTGCCGGCAGAAGTATGACGCCCGGGCGTCAAGTTGACGCAGTACCTTTCGCGGCTTGCCGTGGACAACATGGCTGATATCCAGTCACACCATCGCCGTATATGCTCTAGCACCTCCAAAAAAGGAACGGCCAAGCTACGGTTGAAAAGCCTTTTGCAGGTCGACTTTGAGGAGCACCATATGTACCAAACAACCAATGGCAAGCCAACTGGGCGCGACGCAGCTTAAAAGTTCTCGTCTATCAGGCTTCATACTTGTAGCTTAGTATCAGGTTGATGGGGCGTAGTCTTTCCACACCCACCCCCACCCCCCACTGCACATCCTCCCCCACTTCATATCCTTGTAGCTTAGTATTCATTCACTACCGGCCGGAAAACTGGAAGTGTCAATTTTTTACGGTTATTGGACATTATAGGTATAGTTATTTTGAAGCTTGTAAAACACACTAGAAAATTAAAATGATCTTGATGGTTTTTAAAAAGCACACACTGAAAAACTAAATAGCTGACAAGAAAATTCCTAATTAACATGTGAGTGCATATGACTAATAGGATAATTAATTATCATATCAGTTTACTAATAACGCATAGGAAAATTATGCACCATTCTGTTGGTTTAAATATTTTTCTTGTCCGTTATGGGGATAATACACAAGGAAATTAATCACAAATAATTCTAATAATACCTAAAAGGTTTGACAAAATCTAAAAATTATTAGCATGGTGTGCAGTGCATGAAGGGTCTGTTGATTGATGCTGACCAAATACTCGTTGCACTACGTACAAAATGGGCTTTCAGCAAGAAGTGTACTTTGTTACATTTATTGAGCAACAACATGAGGTTCATTGTTTATTACAAAAATGCTAAAGTTTTACCTATTTATTAAGCTCATATTGTTCATTACAGTATAGTATAAGAAAAAGTTGCACTATATAGGGGTTCTCAAAAAAATTGAGAGAACGAAGTCTGCTTCGACTGAACTTCTTCAAAACTACAGATTCCATGCATTGAGCTCATAAAGATTTTTGGAAGAATCACAGATGGAACAAAACAAAAGCAACTCTTCCAGCTTCAGAAGATCAAAGTTTGAGGTAATCTTTTGTTGCATCTATAAATCCCAAGTCTGTAAGGATCTATTTGCATGATTTGTTATCTGATGACATGAAATGGATTCAGGCCTTTGTTTCTGATGAAGAGAAGTACTTGATGGAGAAGGTCGCAGGGTTATTTGAAGAATCGAATGCCAGAAAGAAAAATATGGTATATTTCATTCACTTCAACATCTGAGGATGCCTAATAATGTATAGGTTACTACTGTGTGGCCCTTTGTTGTCATAAACCATGCATATGTGCACACTGTTATTTGGTCATCCTAGTCAAATTTCTTCCGAGAAACAGGTACTTGTGCAACAGCTGAAAACCAACTACTGAGCTGATTGAGTGACATAAGTGTGTCACTTTTACCAAGTTCAAGATGATACCATCAAGATAATTTATTAACCGTGACGTTTTTTATTTACTGTGCCGGTTTTCATAACTACCACGAACTAAAGGTCACGGGTTAATAGATACATTAACCGTCGCAAGGCGTTTTTGGTAGATGAATAACCGCCATGGTCAATTTAAAAAACCCGCATCCACGACCCGTTGGGCTCGCATCTAGCCTAGCCAGCCGCTAGGGTTTTGGTGGTGGAGGTCGCCGCCCCTCGCCCTCGCACCGCGTCCGGCTTTCATAACTACCACGAATCCAAAGGTCACGGTTATTAGATACATTAACCGCCGCGGGTTTTTTTTTTGGTAGATGAATAACCGCCACGGCAATTTAAAAAAGAAAACCCGCATCCATGACCGGTTGGGCTCAGATTCAGCTCAGCCGCTAGGTTTTTGGGTGGAGGTTGCTGCCCCCGTCCCCGCAGATCCATCGCTGGCTTGCTCTTCCCAACAGATCCACCATCGGGCTCGCTCATCGGATCCGCACTCGCTTTCACCGGACCGCCGGCTTGCCGCGGGATCCAACCGCCCAACCCTCTTCTCCATCCGATCCGCCCGGGCCAGGAAGGTGGGTGGGAGAGCGCACCTTGCTCTCCAACATGGATCTACCGGTCGCCACGGCTTGCCTCCCAAATGGGTGGAAGGAGTGCCGCCCCCTCGCCGCCATCTGCCGCTTGCTCCTTCGCCACGCGCCCATCGCCACGCTTATAGCCGCACGCCAAAGATCGGGCCTGTGCAAGCGCCTCCCCCCTCCGCCGCCACCGGATGCTTCACGAGCCAGGGCGAAGGCCGCCGCCATGGGAGGGAACCGCCCGAGCCCCCGCCATGGGGAGAGAGAGGGGGAGGGAAGGGGAGAATAGGCTACCGCGCTGGCTATGCTCTCACCGAGAGAGAGCGGGCCAGCCGGCTGTGCTTCACCACGTGAGAGAGGAGGAAAGTGGAGAGAGCGGCTGAATGAGAAGAGTGGTCGGTTAGGGAAACCCTAGAGTCCTCCTCTCAGATATATATATATAGACCCGATAGTTCGTGGATATGGCTTTTTGTTGGGCCTTGATGACATCAACCATGGCGGCTTTTTACCCCGACCAGCTGGCTTTGTTTGGTTTTGATTAATGGTGGCGTTTTTTAAATAACCGCCACGGCTAAAAAGGCAAGTGTCTTGTAGAAGATTTAATGTAGTAGTGTATATGCAGCCTCAATAGGGCTGCTTTCTAAGCATTCAAACAATTTACAAACTGAAACTACCAAGCTACATGATTTTACATCTTCTATGAAAGAGCAATGGGAAGCCTACATGCAGAGAACTGAAGAGGCATTCCAACAAAAATGCATCATCTATTGAACAGAAACCATGCTTCTTTGATTTTTTTCATGAGAATCTTAGAACATGGAAACTAACACGTATGATTTACTGTATAGCAAGGGAAGGGTAGAATCGTGTTCAGAACAATGGATTATTGCACAAAAATTTGCTGTTGGCGCCTCGAAGAAACAATGGAGAAGCCATCGGTTCAGTCATGACTCATAAGGTAATTGATACTTTTTAAGATCACGACAATGCGCTTTTCATTAAGTAGATAGAATTGATACAAACAACGGTAACGTCCAGGTTACCAACAACGCACTCAACACACACCACACCAAATACACATGGGCGTGTTTGATATGGGCTCGAGCCACGCCATGCGCTCCCCAGCTGCAAGGTGCCGTTTTGATTTTTCGGGGACCACCGATGAGCCGTGCCCCTGGGAACCAAAAATCCTTCTCTCTTGGCCCCGGCCCCACGCCAATCTTCCTCGCCCGAGCCAGGCCGTGGCCGAGCTGCCGCGAGCTCATGCTCGGGCCTTCACCACCTCTCACCTTCTCGCTCGCGCGTGGTGACTGGGCGTAGCACCCCCGCGCTCGCGGGCGGCGTGACTAGGGCGGAGGTCCATCCGGCCGCCGCATGCCGCGCCGGGCGCCAGGGTGAGCTGCCTCCCGAAACCGCCCCACGCCGCAGCCACGCGGGCCGGGCGGAGCCCCACGCAGTTCCTCCACGCAAAGATATCTCCGCCGCCAAGCGACGCCATGGCGCGACCGCCAGAAGCCGCCTGCCCGCCGCCGCTGCCGCCAGTACGCAGGGCGCTGCTCGCGGCGCCGCGACGGCACGCTCACGACGCCGTGGTCCCGACCAAAGACCAAGACTCGACGTCTCGGTCGCAGCTCGCGTAGCGGCGCCGCCAGGTGACAAGCAGCCGCCGCTGCCATGGCGAAGGTGCCGCTATGAGCACGGAGGACCAAAGGCGGTTCGGCTGCGCCTGCGTTAACGCCGGACACGCCCAAAATTTCAGCCAGCCGCCGCCGCCACGGAGCGAGGCGGCGTGAGCGGAACCGGAGTTCCTTGGATGTGCTTGCTTGCGCCAATTGCCTCGGCCGCCAGACGCGTTTTCGTTTGGATTGAGTATGTGCTTGCTTGTTTAAGGCCGCGGTCCAACAGATATGCTTGTTTGATTTGGAGTGCCTAGCAATTGTTCGATGCAATGCCGCAAAGAGAGAATTGAGGGTAACTTCACCCTTGGGTTGATGCAAGGTCATCCTATCCATCTCCCCACAAATCAAATACAATCTTACCCGGCCTCGCTCATCGGGGACAAAATAATCAAACAAGACGAAGCTGCCCGCCGAACCAGCCGTGGTCGGGCTCCTACCGCTCGCGCCGCCCTTGCAAGAGCCAAGAAATCAAACACGCCCCTATAGGCTTAAACACGGATTACACAGATACACTTATGCTTCAAAACCTGCAAAGACAAAGGTTATACCGTGGACAACAACCTCCCGAGCCGCTTGAATCCCACCGTGTTCTAGACCTTTGCCTCGGCCCATGACAAAATCTCATGAAGTTGAACCGCGCCTTGACACCTTATTGAAGGTCCTCTCGCTTGCGCCCTTCCACGCACACTCAGCCTTCCAGCAGAAGAACAACTAATCAAAAGCCGCGACACAAAACCTTGGGCACACGCCAGGGCAGTCCCAAACCTACCACTCTATGGACGGCCTCAAAAGAACTACAAAGATATTGTTTAGGTGTACTCTAGCTAGGCAGATGCTTGTGGATCGAGCTATGAATGGTAACTCTATTACGATAAACGAATCAAGGTATCGAGCTCCCAGACCGACCGCCGACCGCCGCTGCCGCCTCCCGCACGTGTAAATGACCAAGTTTGAGTTCCCCTTCTTCTTGGCGTACAAGAAAGGTGCCGTAGCGATCTTCCCCTCAACGCCACGCAGGGCTCATGCCTAACTAGCCCACTCAGCCCGATAACTCTTGGGTTGGCCTACGCTTTCCTCTTGGGTCGACTAGCGCCTTGGGCTTCAAATTTCACGCTCTCCCCTCAAGGGTTGCCGCTCAGAACAAGTCCGTGACATCTCCCCTTCTCTACCGCCAAATGGGACCCCAAGCCGGTGCTCTTGAAAATCTTGCATCGAGATTCCTCATCCTCCTGTGTGGCTAATTCAACCGCATATCGCATCAAGGACTGTAACTTGAGGTACCATAGCTTCCTTTGTCTTGACGAAGACGCCGTCCGTACTCTAATGGAATCAAAACTCATTAGTAGGATCAGTGAAGAGTTTTGCTTATCGATGCAAAAGTGGTACAACTTTCTTGAGTAGGGAGACATGAAAAAAAGATGAATTAGACAACCATCCGTAACTCAACTTGTATGCAAAAGCCAATGCACTCCAATATCTTGAAGGGACCAAAAAATCTGAAGGTCAGCTTGTTGTGCTTTCAAGAACACTTTGTCACCAACAAAGAAATGTCCGATCAGTCCTATGTTTGTCACTTTGCACTTTCATCTTGTTTTGAGCTCGAATAAGATGTTGCTTGACTAGTCGTTGCATAACGTACCTCTCCTCTAGCCAATTGTTCAGTGTCACTAATTGACAACTCGAAAGCAATGTCAATACCAAAAATGTTTCGCCATGACCATAGAGAACCACAAAGGTGTTGTTACCCAAAGAAGAATGAAAAGATGTGTTGTACCAATACCGCTAAAGACAACCACCGAGACCACTTGTTAGGATAGGCATGGACAAAACATCTCGTGATAGGTTTCTAAACACCGGTTGACTCTTTTCACCACCCATCGGTTTGAGGGTGATAAGCACTCACCGACTCGGTGATCAAGCATAAGCATGTGCCATAGTTCCCGCCAAACTTGACTAGTGAAAACTTTATCCCTATCGACACCATGATTTCGTGTAATCCAGGGAGCTTGAACACATTGTTCATGTATACCACAACCACTTGAAAGCAAAGATAAGGATGTGACAATGGTAAGAAGTGGGAGTACTTAGAAAATTTATCAACAACTACCAATATATCGTTATAAGAAGATGACCGGGAGTCCTTCTATGAAATCAAGAGTCACCACTTGCCGTGCTCCTTCCTCGAATTGGTAGTGGAGATAGAAGCCCAGATAAGCCACTTTTTCATTCTTAGCCATTTTTTGCCACTTTTTCATTCTTAGCTTGTTGGCGATTTAACTCTTTTGTAGGTAACTTCCATACCAATGACCCCTATTGCAATCGAATGAAGTGATTTGAATACTTTGTAATCGAAGCTCATTTGAATTGCCAATCCGTAGTCCGCCTTGTATTTGATGAGACCATCCTCAGCAGAGTAAACAACCCCCAGTAGAACAAACAAACAACTCAGAGAGAAGTTTTTTGAGCCCGAGGATCTTGAGAATAAGCTTTTGTATGTCTTGAAGCCAAAGAGGCTTGAGTATAGAAGCAGCCAGTAAATGTCATAAGTAGTGTCTTGTGGCATTCTTGACAGAGCATCCGCAACTCTATTGTGCACTCCCTTTTGTACACTATTTTTTGTATTGTAAACCCATCAGCTTTAGTGAGGGCTTTGTGCCGCCAAGGGGTTGATAACCTTGATCATCCAAGTGAGACTTTTCTCGTCAAGAGAATCATGAATGGAGCTGATCAGATAATGTCTCCAATGTTCTACAACCATAAGAATGGCTAGACATTCTTTCATAAAACAGAGAGGCATTGAGCTTTTCTCGACCTAAAGGCTTTGTTGGCAAATGCAATAGGATGTCCTTGTTGGTGCAAGACAGCTCCAATTCCCTTTGCGATGCATCGCTTACAACAAACAAGCTTTCAAAATTGGGCATTGCCAGATCAGTGCTGAAAACCAGGCATGTTTCAAAGCCCGAAAAGGAGTCCTTAGTTTCACTTGTCCACACATAGGAGTGTGTTTTTTTAGCAGATTAGTCGGGCTTACCGATAAGGCCGCATCAGGTGCAACAAAACCTTCAGAATACCCCTCGCTAAACCTAGAAAGCTCCCGAAGTTCTTTAACATTTTGTGGTTGTGGCCAATTTCGACAGTTGTCAACTTTTGGTAGGATCTGGAAACTCTAGATTGACTCGATAATATGCTCCAAGTACTGAATTTGTTGCCGAGAAAAAGAACATTTACTCGCTTTAACATGGAACTTGTGGTGTCGTAATATTTTGAGGACCTTGATATGTGAGTCGAAATGGTCTTCCCATGTTTTATCAGATATGAGAATGTCATCAATGAACAGAGCAACACAAATTTGAGTAAAGGAGCAAGAATGACATTCATGACAGTTTGAAAGGTTGCAGTCCACCACCACCCGCATGGCATCACTGCATCATAGTGGCCATGATGAGTCCTCAAAAGCAGCCTTTGGGCTCCTCCCTCTACCAACCCTCGATCCGTGAAAACCGAGCATAGGTCCAAAAGTAGTGAACCAAGAAGCACCTTGCAATTCATCAAGTATCTCTTCAATGATAGGTAATGGATACTTGTTTTTAACCGCTTTGTGCATTCAATCTTCTCAGAATCCACACAAAGCCTCCAAATACCAGCTTTTCTTTTCACCAAGAAGGGCAAAGTGATGCAAATGGACTAGTACTTGGTTGAATCCATCCTTTTGCAACATATCTTTTTGATTTGTGTTTCAATCTCATCTTTTTGTGTCGGATTATATCTATAAGGTCTTAGGTGAAAGGGTTGTGAACTAGGTAACAGAGGGATCTAATGGTCACCGTGTCTTGATGGTGGAAGTTCGCATGGTGGGGTAAAAATGTCCCGAAACTGATCAATAATTCCCTTGATGTCCCGAGGTATGCCCGGAGGTAAGGCCGGCATCCGCTTCTCAATGTTGAACCGAACCGCATACATGATGGAATCAAGTTTGGTCATGGCCTATAATTGGTCAAGAGGACATAGGTGGCCCCAACCGAGCCTCAGTTTGATGCCTTGTAATCTTATCAAGGAGACATTGTTGTGATATTCAACCATCTTTCATTCCAATCCATGCTCATTGGACTATGCTTCCCGAGCCAATCCATACCCAATATGACATCATAACTACCTAAGGACGTGATCTTGAAAGTAGTAATGAAGGAGTGGTTTCGATACCCCACGCTGATCCACTAACCGATAGCTACAAGTGATTTTATCCCCATTGGTAACTGACTTGCACGTAAAATGGAAGCTTCTTCCGTGGGGAGAAATGTAAGGCAAGCCGATCATTGATAAAGTTGTGGGAATCCGCCTCGAGGCCACTAGCATGTAAACTTCGAAGTGATAGCCATAAGCCCTTCAAAGGAATCGATGATGTTTCTTGCACTTGGGGAATAGTGACATCTTTAGAATCCTGAGAAACAATGCCATAATTGCCTAATGCATTAAGAGTCACAAAAAAAACAAGTGTTTGTGGACTCCATTTTTCACCACACTTAAAGCAAAGTCCCTTGACCTTCCGAATTTCTTGAGAGCGTAAATCTTGTCATCAGCTTGTCTTTTTGTGGAGGATTCTCAACATTCTTTCACAAAGATAAGTCTTGTATGGATATAATGAAGGAAATCTGCCATGATCATTATGTTTTAGAAGATGAAAATCCTTCGCCTTTGGATATAATTCAATTGGCTTCTTCCCCGTACAAAGCCAGAGAAACAACAAGATCGGTGGTCTGGGGCCTATGAAGCATAAGTACAAATCTATATTCTTTCTTGAGCCCATCTACAAATCGATTTTGTGATAGCATTTGGAGAAAAACCGTGGTCATGAGCTAGCAATTGATGAACTACATCACCGAATTGCTCTACATATTCGCTGATTGTGGTAGTGTGCTTGACATGGAAGAAATGTCTAAGCAACCGATTGTGCTCATCTTTCTCAAACCTATTGCATACAGACTCAATAAATCAAGCCCCAATTCATAAGTTTAATTTTGCCTTCCATAGTTTGGAACCATAGAGCAGCAGATCCTACCGCACGATAGTAGCATACTTGACCCACTTATAGCTATCTATGGCATAAACATCAAAGAAGTTTTCACAACGCTTTTATCCACGCCTAGGATTTGAGCCATCAAAGGTATGTAACTCTACATTGGGTATAGAGGATGAACTGGTGGTACATGATATGTTCCATAGTATGACCCCCGACTACCGTGACCGTAAAACCGCGGCAAGAAGTACGGGGCTTCGCTCATGCGAACCCGAATCACAGACGCCCGTGGCGCGGGTATACACCACCCTGGCAAAGCCTTCCACACCGCGGTCAATTGATCCGCATGTCGCCCGATGACGGAAAACCCGTGATGGGCGAGTTCTCACATCTTCGATCCGCACGCGACGGTGGTTCTCGATCGACTTCGTGAGCAATGTAGTCGCCATGTTGGCCCGGGCCGCTTCATCATCGCAAAGACCTTCCTCGCCTTTGTGGATTGCCCTCCATGGACGGATTCGTGGATTTCCATCGCTTTGTCGGCGGCCCCGAGGTCGCAGCACGGTGGTCTCCAATCAGTCGACCACCGACCGACCAATCCGGCCGCTAGTTCGCGATCTCCGCCTTGACGCCTTCAATTCCTTGGTGTTCTCCGTGAGCAAAGCAAGGATCCTTCAAATTGCTCCTCTGAGTAGCCACTACCGCCGACGCCAGTGAGGTAGGGGTAGGGTGGTTGAGCCGTGAGTTACAGCTCCGAGCGCGCGGAACTTCTTCACCGGGCGGGCGTGGTAGGTGGATCGGGAAATGGGGAAAAATTTGGTGGTGGGTGGAAAAACTGAGCCGATACCGATGTGACCGAATCCATTTAACCATAACTCTATTACGATAAACTAATCAAGGTCTCGAAAGCCCGCGATCGGCAGACCGCCATCGCTTATCAGCTCTCCCGCATCTAAGCCGTAAATGACCAAGTTCGAAGTTTCCTCTTCTCGCTTGGCGCATAAGAAGGTGCCATAGCGTAATCTCCCTCAACGGCCACGCTAGGCCTATGCGTCTAACTAGCCCACCTGTGCCCGATAACTTCTCTTGGGTTGGTCGCCGCCTTTCCTCTTGGGCCGACCAAATACCTTTGGCCTTTCAAATGTGTTCTCTCTTTCAAGGTTGCCTGCTCAGAACAAGGTTCGTGACAATGCTCCATTACACTTCTCTTGAAAACAACAACCCAATAAGATGTCATCCATCGCTTCAAAAAATTTATCACACAATGATGCATGAATTCGAAGGTTGCCATCCATGGCGAAAACCTTGTATCCCCTATCCAACAACGCCCATGCAGGGTTAGCCAAAAGAAGAACACGAGGAAGTTTGTTTTTATTGGATAAATAGTTTGAAGAGAAGCCATTTGAACCTTGTATGTTAAACATAAGTCCATCCTTTGAATGAAGTGTTGGGAATGAAGTGCGAAACCAACTGGATGAAAGATTTTCATTTGTTGTCACCGCCGGATTTGAAGATAGTGACATTTCAAGCAAATCCCTTCTTAGTTCTATTGATGGTACTATTTCTCGCATAGTACCACATCTTCCTTTTTTTTTCCAAAGACATGCTTTTTTTGTTGTTCAAAATTTCCTGCAAATTGCTGATTTCTAGATTCATTAAAATCGACGACCATGGTATTTAAGCAATGTTTTTTCTGCGCACCATTGGCACGTATTATATTAAGAGAAGTTAGAGTTTACACGCCGCACGCCTTTAGCCAAAAGAATTGGTCGGAGCGCACGGTAAGCAATACGCATAAGATCACCGCTTTAACGGCGGCGCTATACGGATGTACTAAAAATAAAACTAGTGCGCGACGGGGGTTGCCGGAGGGCGTCCGCGCTAAGGCTCCGTGATCGATCTCCCATTGGTGCCGCAACGCACTGCCCGGGCAAAGATGGGGAAGATCTCGCCAGCAGCCGTGGTTTGTCGGCCGAACCGGCCGCCGGCGTATCCAAACTTGCTTCTTAGCTTGGGACCGGGAGTAAGACGCCGCGGTCGACCGGGCGCCCTCAAGCTTGCCGAAACTAAAGACCGCCGCCGCCCGCCCGGGATCTCGATCGCGCTTCGTTTTCCTCGCTGCCCGAGCACACCGCGGCGCCCACTCATCATGAGTGATCCCCGACGAAACAAAGGGGTGGGCTCGGGCCGCAGAGGATGGGCTCGCCGAGCGGGAGGGTGAGCGACGCCAGAAGTCTCGGGACGGAGGCAGCAAGTAGGGCACGGCCGCGGGCTCGCAGTATGCCCTCCCGTGTCGACGGTCCCCCTCGGGGTGGACTCGCTGGAGGCGGGAAGCTCCGCGGGCGGCACCTCGTGTCCCGAGCTCCCGCCTCACATCCCCGCGGCTGGGCGCCGAATCAGGGAAGGATCCTCGCGACGCTTCTCCCCGCCTCGAGGACGGGCGTAGCATCCCTCGACGGCAGCATGGCACCTCGCGACGCATCGAGGGGTCGAGGTAGGCACCGCGCGGTCCCGGCCGCTGGCCCACTTGTTGGAGGTCGCTTGGCCCACTTGTTGGATCGGACACGCCGCGCCGCTTCTCCGGGCCTGGGCCCCTCGCGGTAGCCGATTTGGCGCCACCGGCTGCCGCGGGCGCGGTACCTACCGCCGCCGACGACTTTGTTCTTCGCCATGGGCTAAGCTATGGCAGTTCGGGCCGCTGGTCTGGCCGGGCGAGATCTGAAGGTCGGAACCGGAGTCGCTTCACCAGACTCACAATGGGGGCAGAACGGACGGACGGGCGGCGGTGATCTCAGCCGCCCTCCGCGCCACGGACCCCCTCCGGCTCCGCCAAGGGCGCATCTCGCACCCCAAACGCCGAAAGCTAGCCTACACGAGCGTATGCAACGTGTTCGCCGCCACCTCCGGCCTCCAACGCCTCCGCCTCAAGGGCGCGTAGCGACCATGCGCAGGTGAAGGCGGCTCGAATCCGCGACAGTAGAGGAGGCCGAGGTCGACGGTCATGCGACGAGGGAGGCCACGACTCCGCCAAGCATCGGGTCCATCCGAAGCCGGGGACAATCGTAGCAATGTACGACCAAAGACGAGCGGGTCCGTGAAGGCGTGACCGTGATCGGCGAGTCACTGCCACGGCACACGCCGCCCACAAGGCCCGTGGTCCGAGTCGACAAGATCCGGTGGAGGCCACACGAATCCTCTCGCCAGATGGTGCCCACACAAGCCCAACAAGAGAGGGGGCGGTTGGGCCTGGGCGACGGCGCCCTGCAGCAGCCAAGGGCGGGCGAACCCACGGCGGGCGTCGAGGAGAAGGGGCTGGACGACGAAAGCAGCGCATCGTCCCCCGCCAGAGCAGTCACGGGCCCGGTGGCCATCGCGATGACATCCAGAACTGAACTTCATGACTTAGAACATGGTCACTATGAGATGACAAAAAGTAATAACAGGGAATGCCCATAGATCTCTGGGATATGATTACAATATTAGTCTGCTGGGCATATATATACGCACATATATATAGTTATTCGTTTACCAGCTGAAGCATGATGGTTCCTTAATTAGTTTTCTAATATCAAAATCTGTGTTTATGGGAAGGTGGATGAAGCAACACCGAGAAGGCGTGGGGATCAACATTCCGGACAGCCAATCGATCAGCGAGTTGGTAACCCCCTTGAAGAACTCGTGAAGGCATTTCGGGACAGCAGAACACCGGCTCTAAATGGAAACGGAAGCAGCAGTTGGTAGGGTCGACAACCCCCGAAACACAGAGATCGATCCCCTTGCCGCGATAAACTAGGGGGCATCATTGCTGTATAGACAAATTTTCAGGTGATAAAAAATCTGCAAGGGGAAGATCAGTGATCACGTACGTTAATGTTAAAGGTCTCTGTTTGTATGCATTGTTCAAGGTGTTACGTGTATGTATGTGTTTTCAGAGTCATCCAATATTGTATGACTGATATTAGCAGGCTGTACATGAGGATCGGAGTGAAGTGTCAAAAAACAAATGTCACCGGCCGTTTTGATGAGACCCGACTGATACGTAGGCAGCAGCCTTGTTTCCATTTTTTACTCTTGTTTTCAACAGAGATTTACCTTCGTCTGGAGTTAAACTTGTAAATAACTGGATCAGGTGCATGCAGGTAATAAGCAACGCCTTTGCTCTTCTTTCTTTGCAGCTGCACATCTTAATAAAATTGTTGCTCAACACCACAGGTGTGGCTGATCGATTGATCATCAGTAAATAAACGAACGAGCAGAGGGTATACATATATATGTAATATATTAAAGTGAAAAGCAACATCAAGTCTCTTACTAGTAAAAGAACATCTCGTGCAGAGAAGTTAATTAGAAATGACAAAACGATACATACATATAAATATATAAGTTAAAGCTAGCAGCATCAATCTATCTATCTATGGGTGGCAGCTATAGTTATGATCAGCTATACTGATGGAGGAGACTCCAAGGTAGGCGGCCAGCATCTCGTCGTCATCGGCACAGAGCTCTGCCATGTTGATGCCCCTCCTCCTGCACTGCCGGCCACCACTCTGCCGTTTGCCGCCGGCGACTCTGACTCTGACTGATGTGGGACATCCAACCCGTGTAGTCGCCACCGTTGCGCGCGAAGCGGCCCTTCACCCGGGGACGACTGTCTGCCAGCGTCTTCCTGCACGCGTACTGCCATTCATTCATTTTTGTACGTTAGGCAGCTGAAACCAACCAGACCAATATGCATTGCAGCAAGCAGACCAACCGTGATCTTCTTCTGAAGTTGCGTTGGTTGCGCTTGCTCCGGTACTTGTCGATGCGCTCCCGCCGCTCCTCCGCGCTGTACCTTGTTGCCCCCACCCTCTGCTCCTCCTCCCCGGTCCGGGATGATGAGGTCTCCCGTGCTCAACGCCCGACGAAACGACGACGGGGACGTTGCTGCAGCCATGCTGGACGACGTCGGTGACAGGTTGGGGATGGTGTGCAGCTGACTGGCCATGATGGGTGGAGGTACAATGGCAGCAGGGGCCTGCTGCGAATAGTAATAGTTCAACGGCGGCGACAGAGAAGGCAGGAATGCCCTCCACTGGCAAGTACGGCGTCTGGCCGATCACCACCTTTGAGCTCACCATCGACGCAGGAATTGGCCCAGTGATACATGGCCTGTGGTGTGGGTGAGGTGAGCTGTGTTTCCCTCTTGGGTTTTATAGACCTCATTCAACAGACACATGCAGCAGCAGCAGCAGCAGTAGAAGAGACCAAGATGTTGAGGTGCTAGTGCTGCATCCACGGCTAGCTGCCACAACCTAACAAAAGTAAGCTGGTGCGCATACAAGCGCGCGCAGCAGCTTTACTGCACAACCACAATGCAGGCAGTAATTCTCCATGTTATGCACCAAGGAACTAGATCAATGCAGCTGGCACCAAAAACCAGAATCTCAATAGATTGTGAGCACAGCACATGAGCAACACCAAAGCTGGAGAAATCGCGAAACAATTAAGGACAATAGTGGTCACGATTGACTATTCTTTCTATATTTCTATTCAAGGAGACATGAGCAAGTTGGAGATATCGCTACACCTTTTCGGTTCCACTGATATCCTTAAATGATACTCCCATCCTGTATGCCCCTGTGCTGCTAGCAGTTACACCGACAGACACATGCTCAACTTGCAGTTGACCACACCGCAACTAAGGGAAAAGACCTACCACTACCACTCCATGTGCGGGTCCAGGTGCTGGGGATCATCATGCAAAATTTTTGCCTGATCATAGAAATCCCCATCATTCCCTAATCAGAGTAATGTGATGCATCATGCGTGGACACCTATGCAAAGGTAAGCAACCCATGCAGTTAGTTCATTTACATCCAGATTTGGAGAAACAAAAGATCGCTGCAAGGGAAGCTCACCGAATGATGGATGCAATGAAATGCAAAAGCATCCCTTGAAAAGACTTGTATCCCTACATTCCAATCGCACTGGTTCTCATATGATGAGCTTCCAAAAATCAGAAGTGACATCTCCCAAGATTTTCCATGCAGTTGCTTCATTTACATCCAGGTTTTGAGAAACAAAGGTCATTGGAGGAGGAAGCTCACCGAATGATGGTCACAATTAAATGCAAAAAGCATCCCTTTGAAAAGACTTTGTCCCTACAAAGCCCCACCGCACTGGCTCATATGATGAGCTTCCAAAATCAGAAGTGACATCTCCCAAAATTTTTGGTGGGGGAGGAAGAAATGATATGATACCGCCTTTGAATAATGCAGCCTACACCAAGGCTGAGCCCCACAAGAATCAGTTTTGTTTCAAGCAACTATTGGACACAAGTTTCCTGCTATTGACCCAGGACGCTGTTTTCAGTTGGCAATTGGTTGGTAAAATCACTGGAGTGTCCTTCCACAATCACAGCACTCCCCTGCTCCTATTGTGCCACAGCTTCTCGTGAATCCCTACAGTAGCCCACTCAAGAATTGTGTATCACATTGACATAGCCATATGCCCTGACGAAAGTGGCCTTTAGCCAACCGACAAGATAAAGTCAAACGGCACCATAGATCTATTGTCCATTGACATGAGCCAAATTGCTTGTGTACACCAAAGCAACCACACATTAAACACTGACACTTCACTGCATAGAAAGAGAAATACAAGTATTTCATAAGCCAATGCCTCTTTGTCAAGCAACACATCAACGGATCATTCATGTAAGATAATGAAAATAAGTGGAAGCTATAGGATAGCGTGCAGTTCTCCTAGATTTTCCTTTTCTTCTACTAGGTCAACTATAAGAATAGTCACACCACTATAGCATGAGTGGTGATGCAATGATTGTTTAGTTGATGTGCACAAAGAATTTATTGACAGACTACATAGATACACAACTATGGAAATAATTGGTACTAAAGTTCAGAGAAGTTCATTTAACTCCAATAGGATGCCTAATATAAAATTGCAAATCACTATTCATATCAAATGAAGTTAAGAATAACCAATCGGTCATTTCAAATGTTATGTTTTATCTGATTGAGGCCACATAGATGGAGGCTGATAAGACCTCCCATTCTGGTGGGATGAGTCATATGGAGGAAAGATTCTGGTCCTGCCCCAAATCTTCCAACAGGTGCAAGTGTGGGGGTATGGCTTTTTATCACGACCATGGTCTCTAGAAACTTTTCACATCAAATAGAAGCATGGTCCTTTCATGGTTCTTGTGCTATGCTGTAATAGCTAACTAGTTATAGTGGAATCTTGACCATCTTAATAGGATATAGCTGTTTGTCCTCCAAAAATAATGTTGTCATCTGTTACTGCATCCAAAATCAGGAAACAAATGCTTTTGAAAAGCCACAGCAATGCAAGCGAGCTTACTGTACTTTTATCTCATGCTTTTATCTTCCCTTCCAATACAGTCTATCTTTAAAGAGAAAATTGCTAGTAGTTCATCATTAATCCCTAAACTACATCCATAAAATACTAAGTAGAAATGAAAGGAAACAAGAAATATGCACATCCAACTCAATCTTTCCAGTGGCAATTGAGAATAGTGTTCATCTTCTAGTTGTTTTGCTATACTGTGGCATGTGGCAACATGGGAGCACCATATGCTAAAATGTCTGTTTACATAAAAAAAAAAAAAAAAAAAAAAAATTGCAGGCTCCACCGTGCCAGGTACTTAAATGTCATTACATTTTGTATAAAAAATATGTGATGAATCCAGTTTTAGTAACCATTGCTTCATATTAAACATAACATTTTTACTGCTTCAGTATTGTTATGTATAGATGATATCAGAATAAGTAGGAATGACATAATAATGCTACTTCAGGGAGAACAAATCCTAAGAATAACATAATGGCATACATGGTGATCACGTGCAGGTTTATTTTCAGTTAAGCAAGGAAGAAGCTGCTCTAATTGAGGTGCTACATATAAGGTGTTTTAAGGCTAGACATGCAAACACTTTCAAATGGCCTTTCTTATCCTTGCATATGGATACACTAACATTGATGATTATACACATTTGTTAGTGAAGAATTAACTGTCAGATAGACCCATTGCAAGCTGATCAAAGGATTGAGCTAATAGGTTAATATCCTCCTCACTTCAGTATTAGCATGACAGAACAATTCATGATCAAACTTGCAACCAAATCTTTATGTTCCATTTACAATAAAGTCAACAATACTTGGCAAGAATGTAACTACCCAAGAAGAATCAAATTAATGCAGAATTACTAAGCCTGCTAAGTGAAAAAAGATAAATCAGATTGCTAACTCTGCACATTTGCGAAACAGTAAAACCAACACTGGTTTTCCCTGACCTATACTTCTATTCATTTCCAGAACCATGGTACTATCAGTCAACGGTCAAAGTTAAAACATATCAACTGCAATATTCACCAGATTTCATGAGCTTATGTATTAAAGGTACTAGTTAGCCAGGTGGATCTGCCAGTCCCATTAGTCATTGGTCAGATCAGTATATATATCTTAATTTCTCCAAGGATAATTTGATCAAAGTCACCAAACATGAAAGTAGGAACCAAAAGGAGAATTTTACTGTGCAAAACACGAAAAGTTGAGTACATATGCATGAACCAAAAAAACAAAATTTTCCACCTTTCAGATATGGCTCTGTTTTCCATCTGTACAATACAACTAATTGGTAAACAGATTTGCATTTCAGATTAAAACGAGATTTCTTGATCTTCCCTTGTTACATAATGGTTCAGGGGTGGTAATTGACAGCAAACTCCTGGTGAAAAAAAAAAAAAAAAAAAAAAAGCTCATGCACGTTTGACCAGTCCTCTTTACTTTGCATATTTTCTTCTTGAAATAAACGAACCGAAGGAAGCCCAAGAAAGGAAGATAAGCTGGATGATGCGGCCTTAGTTTATGTCTTCGCTTTCTGCAAAAGCAATAATAATTTAGACTTGTTTTTAAAAGATAGATATAATATCAACTTATTTTTTTGTTTCCTACAGAATCAAATCCTTATCATGAAACAAGATGATAAACCCTCTCCAAAAGAAAGATTATTAATCTATAATATAATATGTAAACATTGCAAGAAACAAGGAGTATCCTTCTGATTGCCTTTCCCTTATAAAAGAAAGATGACAGAAACCCCATTGTATCATCTTTTAATAGAGAAACGAAAAGGTATGCAACAGAAAAAAAAGCAGTATGCATCATAAATAAATGAAACGGTTCTGAATATTAAAGAGCAGTAGAAAGAGTAGGTGTTAAAAAAAAAGAGTAGTCAAGGCATCATATCTTACCTGATCTGACTGTGGACATCCCAGCGTTACCACTTGGATAAGGAAATTTTAGAAGTAGCTCAGGCATTTTAGCAATACTTTTTATCCAAAGAAGCATTTATGTCCTTAGAATTCTGTTCTTTCAGCTCATGACTTTCACAGCTTGCACCAGTGCTTCTTGCATGAATAGTTGAGCTGATCTCCTGATCATGGGACATAGGTTCCACTGAAATAGACGTTCTTGTTTCTGTGTCAATGGATTCTGCTTCATTTTCCACAGTTTGCACTACGTTTTCGGCCCTACTTTGCTCTACTATTCCCTCCATAACTTTTGGCTGAATTATAACATCCCTGCATAATTCATGACTTGAGTAAAATGAAAGATCGGATGGTGCCTTGTCGCCTACCCCCACACGGGGACACTCCAGTGGTTCTGAAGTACCTTTGCAAGCCTCATTATCAGCTTGCATTCCATTAGACCTGTCTGAATCCTTGTCCTCAGGCCAAATATCAGCACCAGAAGAAATTTCATGAACCTCACCCACACCAGAGGTGCAATCAGTGTGATATTTCATATAAGACTTATCATTAGCTAAGATTTCACTAGAGTGACTTGGCCCCTGATCCTCAAGGCTAGTACCAGAAAGCTCTATGCCATGGGAAAAAGCAGAACATGCTAGCTTCGTACTAGTATCAGAGGTTGAAGGAATATTGTCACCGACAACGAGTTTTGGGCTACATGATTCTATTGCATCTACTTCCATTGCATCCTGCACGAATTCAACATGCTTGGCAGTAATTTTTGGGTCAGAAAAACATCCTGTACCAGGCTGCACAAAAGGATTTACAAAAACTTCATTGTTTTCGGCCTCCTCATGTATAGCATTCTGATAACTGAAAGATGCTGGCAAGATAGATTTTCCACAATCTGTCAGGACTTCAGTTCTGTCAACTTGTAGCGTCTCGTGTTGAGTTTCAGATGGGATTTGACCTTGATCACTAGGTTGTTCTGACAGTTTAGCAAAGACAGACACATCAGGAGTGTGAGGTTTTCCGTGTGACCCTTCTATTACACCACATATGGGTGAACCAGGAAGTTCATCAAAGTTGGAAGAAGGTCCCAGCTGATTTGCTCCTACTTCAGATGATACAGAGTTCCAACCAATCCAATCAGCAAGCTTGAATTTTGTTTTAGTCAACTCTTCATTTGGTAATAGTCTGTCAACTCTAACTGTTTCTTTGTAGAAGTGTTTCTTCCTCATAGCCTTCAAAACAAGTGACCTGACAGTGAGAAAATGGCACCAAATCGTATCACAGTTCAAGCAACATTTGCTGTCTTTTCAAACAGATAGTAGGTAAAGTAAATTGACAGAATGGCTGGTTCCAGGTTGCAATCAGAGAGCTGAAACTTAATAAAACTAGAGGCTGCTGTTTTTTAACAGCAAAAGATGCTCTTTGCACAGGGGTTACTGCACGAGCCAAAGGTAACCCAATCAGTAGCGAAAATTGACAGAATGGCTGGCTACCATGCATGATTTCTGAGACAAGGGTCTTGACAAATGAATAGCTCACCTGCAGTTTGTGGACATAGCAGCTTTAAACTTTCGGTCAATAGGAATGCCAAGTAAGTAAGCAGATAGGTTGATGACATCATAGGGGCCTCTGATCTGGGAAGCAGTATGAGCAGCGCTTGAGATGATGAGATTCTTTCCTTTAGTCCAGTCCACCAAAAGCTGAAAATAGAATGTATTAATATTATAGTTCTATGCACCATATTATGGTGTCTGAAAAAAAAAATGTTGGGTCTATGGTGTCTGAAAAAAAAAATGTTGGGTCATTGGGTAGGAGTAGAATAACATTGACCTTGACTTCAGCTATGATGTTCCTCTTGGCATTGACGTCAGTAGAAATGAGTGGGAGTAGGCGATCTCGAAATGCAGCCCCTTTTGCAGGGCAAGCTTGAGCATTGGTGGCTTGATGCGGAAGGGCAGCTTACCGTGGGAGGAGAAATCGATGGAGATGAGATCGAGGTGTTGAGCTGATAGGGGTGCCTGACAGAGGTGATCGAATGCGGCCTGGGTGAGGGGGCGGGCAGCTACGAGGTCGTAGGTGCGGAGGAGGCGGGAGGCGGAGGGGCGAGCGCGGAGGCGGTGGCTGCGGCGGAGTCGAGGGAGAGGGTGATTCGGGTGTACTGGCGGAAGGGCTCGGAGGCGGGGGAGGCGAGGCGGCGGCGGTGGAGAGCGGCGGAGGACGGGAGCGGGAGCGAGGAGAGGGCGCGAAAAGCTCGGTGCGGCAGCGGTGGGAGTCGGCGAGGAGGCCGCGGTGGGGGGTGGTCGAGAGCGACGGCGGCGTAGCCGAGCTCGAGAGCGCGCGCCGTGGCGGCTAAGAGTTGGAGGCGGGAGGAGGAAGAGGAGTTGGAGTTGCCATCGCCTCCGTCACCGGAGGACGGGAGGAGGCTGAGATCGTAGAAGAGGAGCGGCGCCGCCATCCCCAACAACTGCGGCGCGGCAAAGGCCAGAAGCAGGGAAGAAGAAGAAGAGAGGAAACAAGGACAACCCTCGGCCCAGAATAGGCATAGGCCCATTAACAACAGTATAGGAGGATAAATAAAAGCCCCTTAATTAATTATTGTTTAGTAATCTATACCGCTATTAAAGAGAGAAAATTTCTGCCATAATTTTTCCACCGGTTTCTTCCGTCAGTTTTCCTTCCGCCAGTTATTCCGTATAGTTGGTGTATAGGACTGTGTCCTTCCCAATCCTGACCGTATGTGCTTTGGACTCTGTCCTTCCCAATCTTGCCGTACGTGCGTGTCGCGATCCTGTCCGCCCCCTGGCCTCTCACATACGTAGCTTGGATTCTCACGTAGGTTGACCCAAACGAGGCCGGTTGCATATCTACATGCAAAAAGCTATGGTGGAGTCCTATAAGAGCAAAAGATTATAATACGCCTTACAGTTCTGGCCGTAAGATTCCTTACAACCTTCTCCCCAAAATTTCACCCATACAATAGTTAACTCTTTCTCGATGAATACACGACCCACTGGCATCTCACACGCTTTGGTTTGGTGCTTCTGCTCTGTGTGTTTACATGTACCCGCTTCTCCTCTCTCTCCTCCCTTCTCTTCTCCACATCGCATTTAAATTCTACTTACCACCCGCCATAATACTTGCTCTAATGAGCCGAGATCCAACTGAGGCCACAAGTATTATCCGGATCGATCTCTCTGTTGGCTCTTTGGCTATAAAAAAACAATTGTCTGCCAATGTGTGTTATAAAAGCAAAAAGTAAAAAAAAAATCGCCTGCCAATGACACCCATATATAGACCTCACACCACCGGCCAGACGGCAGACATCATCAAGTGCAGGAGCGACATCATCTCTCATGTAAGTCTCATCTCTCTTTTTCTTTTTTTTGTCTTCAAATGAAATTATGAAATTTAATATTAATTTTAATAGTAATCATTAAGTTTATCTATGAGCATAATTTTTTGTGCATAGCAATGCAAGATAAACTTTATCATGACCTTATTTTAATTAAGTATGTGCATTTTTTCTCAATTTTTGTGCTTAGCAATTTTTTTCGTCCGCCTCTCCGTGGGCCTAAAGCCTGTCCGGCATGGCGCACAACCGAGAGCACGCCGTACAACATGTTCCCGGTGGCTCTCGGTTGTGTGCCATGCCCGTGGCCCCGGGTCTCAAGGATGCTGCCGCCGCCGCCGAGGGAGGAGACCAGGATTATTTCTTGGCCCTTGGCGTGCAAGTGTTGTGCTCATCGCCGCTGAATGGTCGGGCGTACGCATAACAAATGCTTAGGATGGGCGATGACCTACAGCTAGCAGCCTAGGACGCTTGAGGGACGCTGAGCCCGTGAGACATGGAGCCGAGGAAAATATGAGCCGTGCAACAGGCAAAAAAAATCGTGGATCGGAATCCCATTGCAACGCACGGGCATGTTTCCTAGTTCTCAAAAAAAATTAGTTATTGTTTAGTTCAGTTTGTCTTTTTTGTGTCTCCGCATTCAAGTTGAAATTTTTTTTCTCAAATAAAATTCAAGTTGAAATTTAATTTCAAATTTTATAAGTGGATAATTAGCAAACATAATTTATGCTTGGAGAATATTTCATAAACTTTTACCATTCTTTTAACTGGTGAAGACATATAATAATAGATTAATATATACTAGAGTATAAAATTATATTAAGTATAATGAAATAAAATTCATGTTTAGTTTTGAAATAGTTTATGGTATCCACTGTCATCTCAAAAACAATAATAAAAAACATCAACTTGTGTATAGAAATAAAAATACAAATCATGTTAAGGGGTAAATTAGGCCGACCAAAACCGTTAAAAGGAAGGGAGTAAATCAAACCAAATGAAGGGATACTTTGAAGAAGTAATTTCGAAATTTTTCATATAACTAATAAGAACAAATTCAAGCACCGGTCTAGTTGCTCAATCAATGGAAATGTTGATTTTAGAAAAGGGAATATATTGATATCCCCAACCTTTCCTCGTGCATCGACCGATGCATATGATTGTTCATTATTACAAGCTGCTCAAGCACCGATCCAAGAAATTTCAGAAACAAAGTTCTGAGCCAACATGACAAAAGAAGTTCTCAAAAAGGAAACAACTAAAAGGCAATTCTATTATTAAAACGACAGCCATGCTTTGCAAACACTTTCATCACGGCTGCCTCAATAACCCTACAACCCGTTTTCATAAACAAGCGATCCTCCTCTTTTTCAAGCAATGACCGTAACCTGGTCCAAGACATCCCTTGAAGATAACCCGCAAATATGATGGTAACTAGTTAAATGCCCGCGGCGCTGCTACGGGACAACAAAATTTTATATAAAAACGTGGATCGCATGATAAGGTAACAATATTATAAAATTAAACAATAATATTAAAGTGATATTTAATCTAAACAAGTTTTGTGAAAGTAACACAATATGGATATCACAGGTTTGTAAACTCTATTTTAAGGGCTTTTCTATAATTCGCCTAAGATAATGTTTTACATCTGGCGGAAGAAATCTTCGATATCCATTTATTTCGATGCGCCAATAAATCTATGAGTTAGTTCCGACGCATCTTCATATCGCTCAACACATGAGATATAACACCTCTCGCGTAGAGTTTGATAAACCATTTAGAAGTACCCGGGAATATTAACAAATATGGCGTTAGTTAAATAATATTTGCACAATATAAATTTATAAATTGAATTAAAATACATTGTAAGTGTTAGTAATCTTCTATTACCTCGTCCCATTGCGTTAGAATCTCCTTCCATACAATATTCTTCGTGAAAATTCCATCAAGGGTCTTCTTATCTTTACCTCTTTTACTTGGTGTTTTTTTATTTTTTTCCCGACGCTATTCCATATAGTATTTTTTTTCTTCTCCGTCTTTTTGGCCTCCTCCTCCTCCGTGGCGTCCCATCGCAGCGGGAGGGCGAGGATCTGATATTTGCTCTTCACGTGGCTCTAGACATCACAACATACAACTAACCGTGAGAGAACACAGTCTGCGGGCGGATACACACCCACATTCGGGATAGTTTGGCCCCGTGAATTATTAACAGTCATGGCAAAGCAAAGAAAAGTGCTTCCTCTTAAACTCAATGTCTGAACATCTCATCAGATGGGCACAGGGGTATTCAAGGAAGGAATACCCGCTTCCCAGCATGCTGCCCATTTATAGGTTCAGTACAACTATAGCAGCAGAAATACGCTTAGAAAACTATTCCTGGCTACTGGTTACCATTATTTCTATAGCAGTAGAAATCAATGGTGACAATTTCACCCATATACAGTCAGTAGGACACTTATAACTTTCTAATTTTTGGTTGCAAACTGTGACCTGGAGGTTCGCATCTCCTTCCCCAAGGCTCAATGTTGCCCATTTATTATTTACTAGTATCACGCACGTGCGTTAATACGGATAACTAATTTTTTATATAAAACATATGGGTCGCATGATAAGATAATAATATTGTAAAATAAACAATGATATTAAAGTGATATTTAATTGAAATATTAATTTGATTATCCAAATGAGCTTCTAATTAATCTCACACATACACACACAGTTGATTATTAGACATCAAGCGTTCACGATATACACCATGCACAAGCGGTCCTATATACAAACTTAAATATAATATTCGAGTAAATATAACCGTGTTACATTGTGTTCTTCTTAAAATGTACATCTAACATGGTCTTCTTTGAAATGTACATCTAACATGTTCTTCTTGGTCTTCTTGAAATGCACATCTAACATGTTCTTCTTGAAGTGTACATCTAATATGTACAGATCATTTTACAGTTCACATGTAGTGTGTATATAGCATCTCCATGTATAGTCTAATAAACCATTTAAAAGCATGAGATCATGAATATCTGACTTAAATTTACAGCTTGTATGATTTTATTACCAGGTGAAAAGAAGTGGCATTTCTTCAGAGATGAGTAAATGTTAGGGAACACTCCATGGCCTGAGTAATAGTACCTATACAAGCCGATGTCAATGGATATCAGAAAGTTCAGTACCGTCCCTTTCACCTTTGACTGTCCCAACGTGATCAACAAGTCCAACAGAACAAGCATGAAACAATGACGATAGATGCAACGACTCCACCAGCAGATGCACAAATTGCAGGCTGAGAGTCCTCTTGACGTTGCCTTGGTTCGGTGATCTATGAAACAGTCAAGTGTATTTGGCGAAATAAACAATGAAGGCAACAAGTGAGTTGGCGCCTGAAATGAAGCTGAGGCAGCTGAGATCACGAAGCCAAGTGGTAGGCATGCCGATAAGAGCACAGTCAGAGCACAGTCAGGATGGCAAATAGCACATGTGAATTCAGAGTCAAGCTACCTATGGTTAGGTGTGCATCTGGGAACAACTTTGATAAGTTGTCGCTCTCTAATATCAAATAATCAATACAACATGCCTGCAAGAAAGGATCAGGAATAATTAGCAGATAGTTACATGTTCATATGAGGTAAGGACAACAAAGTTCAGGGCACTTTTTTTTACTGGACTACTGTAGTTTAGAGAGATTCAGCAGTGCAAAATTGAAAGTTCGGGCAGTTTATGCAAGCATGCATTTAGAATCTAGGAATTCAATCAACAATCGTACAAATTTTTTTCTTTAAAAAACAATAAGTGCTTCCTATATGCAGAGAACAAAAAACGTGAGAGAGACCATTTTCTAATGATCACGCATATATCCCACATTATGACAGTGCAATCCTTTTGATCCAGGAACAAGCTATATCCCTCAAAAGTAAATGATAATAATGCACTAATTGGAGCCCTGTTTAGACAATACTTTTAGCTCTCTTCTGTTAGACCTTTTGCATAGTCAAATACTTCATGGGAAAATCGTAATAAAATGGTGATTATATACTGACAAGTATAATACCATCACTGCACTAATTTATGTTAACAAAATAGACGTGTTTGGTTGGTTTAGATTTTCTAATCTTCTCATTTAATATCAAACAAATTGACACAGCCTAACAATATGATCTAACTCGCAATAAGATAGGCTTGCAAAGCCCTAGATGTAAAACAAGTTCACCATATGTTCTAAGAGACGGGCCCTTGGACAATGGGTGGCATTCATGGGAAGCAAACATGAACAGGCCCTTGGACAATGGATGGCATTCATGGTAAAGCAAACATGAACCAATGGACACTGCCAGAGCAAGACAAACATCTACATACCTAGGAATAATAGATCGAAGCGTGGCCAAATTAGAGCCCTTCCATCAGTCTGAAATATGTAGAAGCAGCACAAATACTGAAAGTGAGAGCAGAGACAGTGGAATCAAAATGAAATAGGGTGTAGATAAAAGAGAGGGAGCATCTCTAGCATTCATGGAGATAAAAGCATGGCTCATGCCCACAGCCCCGTTGGTCGATGTGAGACCCAACCCCACAGCCCATGGGCCAAGATGATGGGCCGGGCCGATTTCGCGTTTACTATAGCTCGGGGATGGTTGTTCGAGTACTGTAGCTGCGCGAATTTAGTACCACATCGTGAAGGGAAGGAAGACCGAACCCGGCTTTAAAAGCGTCCGGCGGGGGAGGCCGTTAACTCCGATCGATCTTTTGCGCCGGGCGGGGACGAAAGCGTAAGAGAGTTAATTAGCGGTGTGGTCCATTCAACGCGTGTAGAGTGGATTTTAACCGTCATCTCGGGTCGGGCGTTACAAATGGTATTCAGAGCCAACTCTCGCGGTTTCACGGACGTATGGATCGGGAGCTCGGAAAAGTTGTGCATGGCTCCGTAGAGGGCATGGCAAATAGACCGAGGAGCTGGTAATACGTACGTGAGCCAAGAGAGAGTTGATCCTGGACATTTGTCCCGTATGGGTAAGCTGGTTCGACGAGGACGTCGAGTTCTTTGAGGGTGGGTGGATGTGAGACCCAACCCCACAGCCCATGGGCCAAGATGATGGGCTGGGCCGATTTTGCGTTTACTATAGCTCGATGGTTGTTCGAAAGTACTGTAGCTGCCGAATTTAGTACCACATCGTGAAGGGAAGGAAGACCGAACCAGCTTAAAAAGCGTCGGCGGGGAGGCTGTTAACTCGGATCGATCCTTTTCTCGCCATTTAGGGGACGAAAAGCCAAGAGAGTTAATTAGCGGGTGTGGTCCATTCAATGTTTAGAGTGGATCTTAACCGCCATCCCGGTCGGGGCGTTACAGTCAACCATCTGCAGGAGCAACACTTAGATTTATAGCAAATCATTCTCTTTTAAGCATTCTAGGATACATGAAAACTCAATTCTCGATTGGTTCATGCACATAATCAGAATAAGATTGACGAGTATCAATGCTGAACGAAAATCTATTGCACACTGTTTTCAATTTACAGACTCTTGATGATTCCAAGTAAAAACTGATACCCAGTTGAATAATTGGGTAGGTAGCTAGGAAGCAGCAAGAGAAATCTCTAGAGGTTACTGAATCCTAGTAAAAATTTGTCATTTTTTCATAAGGATCGTCGGGAGTAGCACGTTTGGTTCATCCTGTTTTGTCAAATTCCTCTTTCTAGCTGCTACAAGAGCGAGGGTCTTTCTTTTAGGTCGGTCGAGACTGTTTTGTTTTCGCCTGACTTGGCTAATGAAACGAGAGAGCCATATACATACATTACTTTTAATCCGATACTGAAACTAAGCCCACGAAAGCAGAAGATCCAGTAACAGCTGAAGATCCAAGTATCAATGCTGAACGAAAATCTATTGCACACTGTTTTCAATTTACAGACTCTTGATCCTATTTATTTATATGTGAATTATGAACCTCGATGACTGATGGTGAAAAACTAAAATTTTTGCACAACTGAATTTTCTGAACTGTACCAGTCAACCATGCATAAGACATAATCTAAAATCTGAAATCCATATCTAAAATTAGGAAGGTCAGAACCACCATCGCGCATGGGTATATTCATGGGAGAATTAGGTGGAGGGCCTCTAAAAAATTTTGTTTAGGTTTTGGGCCCTTTTTTTTCGAATTTGGGTGGAAGGCCTTCACACAAAATTTTTCTTAGCTCGAAGGCCTTCCGTCAGTTTTCACCACTTGGCGGTGTTAAGTAGGGGTTAAAATGACGATTTTACCCCTAAGTGAAATAAATAAATAAATAATAATAATGATTGTATATAATATTTTTTGAGTATATGTATATTTATATTATTCAATTATTCAATATATAATCGCATATATATATTTTCAGCACAATGCACATATTTTTTTCAGCACATCCGCCAAGATATTTTTCCCTAAACATGCGTACATATTTTTTTCAGCACATATCTCACGTATTGACTTGGTCTCACATATTATTGTTCAACTTGGTCACATATATGTGCTGAAAAATATGTATGCATGTGCTGGAAACGTATGTACGGATGTGCTTAAATATATATATGTGATTATATATTGATAATATAAATATATATATACTCAAAATATTATATACAATCATAATTATGTTTTTTTTATTTTTCACTCAGGGTAAAACGTCATTTTAACCCCCTACTTAACAATCGCCAAGTGGTGAAAAACGACGGAAGGCCTTCTAGCTAAGAAAATTTTGTGTGAAGGCCTTCCACCCAAATTCGAAAAAAAGGGCCCAAAACCTAAACTAAGTTTTTTGGAGGCCTTCTACCTAATTCTCCCTATATTCATATACCGATCATTCAGGGTTTCTATCAACCTTTTGTATTGCAAAAAAAAAAAATTGAAATGAATGTTTGGCTTCTGATTAGATTGTGCTAAAAAACAATGACGACGGATATAAATAAAATGCAATCCTTTGCAACTGAATAAAGAAGATACAATACTGGTGCCAACTTTTTTTGGTGAAGTCAAAAAGAGAAACTTCGATCCACTGATTACCGGGATCGAACTGACTTGATTGTTGGACACCTAATGCCAGCCGATCATCAGAACCAGTTATACATACTAGAACCGTGGGAAAACTGGATGGCATAAGAAACACCAAAGCATAATACAAATTCCGAATCCAATTGCCGGACCATGAACAGTAGGCAAGAGGGAAACAAAATTGGATTGACACGTTATGAACAAAAGGGCTATTCAACCGCACCTGGATCGGGCAGCTCGTGAGCGTGATGGGTCCTGCACGTTGGCCTTCCTTGCGGTGGCGACGGTATTGTCGACGCCTGTTGCCGGCGACGGTCCTGCGCGTCCTCGGCAGCGGATGGCCACTGGCGGCGACGGTCCTCTCGACGGTCCTGATCGACCTCTCGTCAACTGGCCTTTGCGTCCTTGATAGCGGATGGCCACCGTGCGTGCGGCGGCGACGGACCTGCAGGTCGATCAGGAGATGGTGGCGGCCAGGAGAGGAGAGGGAACATGCGCCAAAAATAGAAGAGGGATTTGGATTGTTTCCTTTTTGCATGTCGCTTGGTTTGTGTCCTATTTTTGCACCGGTGCTTTCCATCTATAGAGAGGGAGAATTTACAGAAGGAGGAGGAAATCCAGGAGTAGACCGATCGCAGGGGAGGGGGAGCGGAGCGACGCGTGCTTCGTCGCACGGAGCGAGGCGACGGTGAATAGTTTTTTTTACCGCACGAAAAATAGTCTCTCTTTCATCCTTTTTATGTAGTAAAGATAGGTTCAGTACAACTAAACAAAGGCCTACCGGAAACAACGGATGGACCCATCAAAGCCCAAGAAATATTCAAATAACCAGTTAGCTTAAGTTAGGGTTGGTACTTGGTTGATAGCGATTGACAGGACAAGCAAAAGCTATGTGTATCTTGATTTCTTCAATGGAGTACTCCAAAGTCCTAACCCCATGCTAGAAATTATATGTAAGTCACTTTCTCGTGACTTACATATTGTTTTACATGAACATGACGCAGCACAAACTTGTGTGATGTATATTGTTTTACATAGTGTAATTTTAGCAGGCCACTTAGTAGTAGCATTCAGCAGCAGGCTATCTAACGTAACAGCATGCAGCCCAGAAGCAATCGACTAGCAAGCAGACAAGCAGCCAGGTACCAGACTACCAGTAGCAGCCGGCGCCAATCAATCAACCAGCAGCACTCACGGCGTCCATCACTGAACAGAGCAGATCTTGCACCAAAGTAGACTGAGTAAAAATATTTTTTTTCATTAGATGACCACCACACATCATTACAAAATTCATCCTTAAATCAAATTATTAATAATCCCCATTGTAATCTCATTTTCCTCTGCTACAGTCAGATACGGCCAAGGCTCGGCTACGGCCATGGGAAACTTAGCAACCATGGGCAACCTGGGAGTGGCAGCGCGGCTAGCACACAAAGCCATAGCGGCAAACCAGATCCATGGAGCAAGGAAGATGATGGCAAAGCAGATTGATGGAGTACGTACCAGGAAGACCGTCGTCGAGGGCTACCCTTTGCCAACAGTGCTGCAGCGCAGCGCGTCGTCGAGGGACAGTCGTTCCTTGCTTGGCGCTTTATCCTGGCAAACGCCACCGTGAACCTGAAGATGCAAGACACGTATATGCATGCACGTACGGACTTGCTGAGATGCAAGCAACATCGAGATGCAAGGAAGGCCATGATATATGTGTATATGCATGCACGGATGAACTTGTATTCGAGGGCGACCCTCGGTCGGCGGTGCCGCAGCAGCGTGCTGGTGTCGGAGGATACATCGTGGAGGGTGGTTCCGGCGGCGGCAACGTCTTGGCGTTGTGGTGTCCGGCGTCGTTGATGTTGGCTTGGCATGCAAGAGAGATGGTGATCTGACTCCAGGTGACGACATTCCAGGTGGGTGGTCGTCGCCGGCGAGGCGCCGTCACACACCAGCAGTGTCAGTTGGCAGGGGAGAGAGGCGACGGACGCTCCAGCGACCTGCAGATGGCGTGTGGGCAGGTCGCCCTTAATTGTGGATGGACGTGATCTGCAGCATACGGCAACAAATGACGTACTATCGGCACTGCCTTTCCGTAACAGCAGTGAAAATTATGGATAGTACTTTCCTTCTAGTTCTCGCATGCACCATACTCGCATGCACGATACTCTTGCCTTCCAATTCTTTTTTCGAAAGATCTTGCCTTCCAATTCCAATAACAGCAGATTATGGGGTATTACCATATTTGCATCACATGCACGGTACTCTTGCCTTCCAATTTCAATAACAGCAGCGATAATTATGGGGTATTACCATATTTGCATCATGGTCGCACCTTCCTGTGGGCAGGGAAGAACGGGTGCAGGCATTGCATGTCCGGAAGGGGCAGAGTCAAGGTTGTTTCTATTTTTTTAGGAAATTTATTTCCATCATGGTTGGCTGGCGGTGGGATTGTTTCCATTTTTTAGGAAATTTCTTTCCATGATGGTTGGCGAGATTTGGGAGAGGGGCGGGGGTGTATCGCAAGATAGGGTCACGACAGAGTCAGGAACAATATCGCACCAAAACAAAGTCTTCCTTTTGTTCTTTTTATATTGTATATAGAGTATAGAATAGATATAGAGTAGAGATGTGGTCTTGTTAAACACAACATCATTCCTTGTTAACCACAGTGCCCAACAAATAGCACTTGCACCCCACAAGAATTTGAGATCTTGTTTTTCTATTCAATCCTTGCAACCACCCTGTAAACAAATTATGTACCCCAGATGGCGGTTTTAGGTTAAAAAAGAAATATAAATGATTCTCGGATAAATTTAGCATAATGACAGTCAAAGAGTAAATGTTGTATGGTTTCGTTTGAGGAACAAAAACAACATTTTCAATCTCCTTGTCACTGTCTCCTAGCTAAATTATCCTTTGTTAAAATAACTCCTTTGTACAAGTACCACATAAAAACCTTCACCTTGAGGGGTATTTTAAGTTTCCAAATTAATGTATTATATGGTAAAGCATGTTGATTTAACAGTGTTTTTTGTACATGGAATTAACTAAAAACAACCCGTTACGATGTACCCTCCACACAAAACGATCTCTTTAGTTATTTAAATGTACATTAGCAATCATGGCTACTATGTCATGCCAAGCCTTCAAATTTTCTCCCAACAACAATCTCCTGAAAGCTATATTTAGCGGGATCGTAGACAATACTGTCCTAAGAGCAACTCCAAGAGTTTGCCATTTAGTTTGGCAATTGCCCTTGTTTGCCAACTCTCAACTCTAGATGCCAAGTAAAAAAGAAGGTCTTCTCCAATAGTTTGGTAATTTGGGTTTGGCAAATAAGAAAAGTGACCCAAGAATAGATCGGTAGTTGGGTTCTGTGCGCGGACACCACTCGTGAGACTCTGGCTAAATATAGTGTTCAACAAGGGCCATACAAGCGCCATACATGCTAAATGCCAAAGCTCCCAACACGGGCAAATATGCGCCGAAAAGCAATTTCAAACTCACTAAAATGCCAAACGTATTTGCCAAACTATTGGAGCATCATTTTAGAGCTTTTTGGTAAAAAAACAAGAATGCTAAACTCATTTGCCAAACTGTTGGAGTTGACCTGACAGAAGCTTTGTTGTTTCTAACGATATTATATAGTGACGGAAAGATCGTTTTGAGAGGGCGTAGCATTATCCACGAATGCTGCCAAAAACGAATCTGAGATCTATCACCTAGAACAAACCTGCCCATAGACAAGAACTCATCTTTGACCTTCAAAAGGCTAGTCCAAAACTAAGAGTCTCTTCTTCTTTTTTTATTATATACACGGTATGACACACACACACACACTCACAAAGTAAGTAGTTTTACTGCTCGATCGTGTCTTCCTTGATGCACTCTTAGAGCCGCCTCCCTTTCCCTCTCCATGTGGGCAAATCGAGAAAGCAGACCCAGGGAGGAGCTGCCAGACCAAAAAAGATACCCTAGGTTCATTCAATCCCTCTATGGCCTCTCCATTTGGAGGCCTGTGTGTTTTGTGATGATATAATAATTTAGGTAGCACTACTAGTATATTGATTTTTTTCGGTGGCGGTTTTTCCATTTTCGGTGTGGTTTTTTGCAACTGCCACCAAATTAGGGTCATCGAAAATCGATCCATTAATGGTGGCGGTTTTCTGTTACCCCAAAAAAACGCCACCGAGAAATCCAGAAAAAAAAAAAAAATCCAAACCGAATGGGCCCGATGCCGGCGGGCCCGGATCTGGGCGCATTAGGGGTAGGAATGGCGCCGCCGCGGATGCGCACACGGGATCCGCTGCGCTCGCCCGGATCCGCCGCGGAGGGCTCGGAAGAGGTCGTGTCACCCGTCGGATCCGCCCGGGAAGGCCGTGGGGCGGCGCACCGGATCCGCGCGGAGGAGGTAGAGTCGCCCACGCCGGATCCGCGCCCTGAGCTTGCCGCCGCCGGAGGTTGGCCGCTGCGAGGTGAGGCACACCGCCGTTCGCTCGCCCCGGCGTCGCCGCGCCGTCCCCGCGCCCGTCACGGGAGCGCCGCCCGAATCCGCCCGGGAAGGTCGCCGCCACCAGATCTGCGCGAGGAGGCGGCCGCCGTCGGCGAATCCGCCCGGGGAAGGCCGCGGCCGGACGCGGCGGCCGGCCGCCGGATCCGCCCGGAGGTTGGGGCAGCGCCGCCCCCGGGTTGGGGATGGGGCGACATTGGGGAGAGGAGGGGCCGGGCGCGGGGCGGCGTTGGGGAGAGGAGGGGGAAGTGCGGTCGCGGGGCTGATGGAGAGAAGTGAGGGAGGGGAGAGGGTGAGGTTATGCTAGGGTTTGTGGTGGTATATATATGCATGAGGTATTATTGGGCTTCAAACTTTGTATTGGGCTACACATTTCTAACGGGTTGGGCCAGATTAACCGTATATTTACCATGACGTTTCTTTAACCGCCATGGTTAATAAAAAGAAAACCACTACGTAAATTGAGCCATTTACCGTGGCGGCCATTAATCATTTGGAAGGATTCGATATTTATTTGTTGATGTGAGGGCTGACTTGTAGTTACTTAGTTGGGTTGTTAGTTGGGTGTAACCGTGTAATAAGTGTATGATAAGATGACATCCATCCATCCATCCATCCATCCATCCATCCATATGTGGACAGATGGAAGGTGTTGACATATGTGTGATTCTCGTAATGTCACAGGCCACCATCAAGGTCGTTAAAATAAAATGCATTAGCAAGGATCAACATGGATATGGATGGAGCTTTGTGTGTATTTCGTGTTGGACCCAGTCCTTTTTTTTTTTTTTTGGCTTGGCTTTGCGTTGGTTGAGAGGTCTCCTTCGTCGTCTGGACTGCTCTTGTTTGAATTGATACATATCATCCATTCATTCGGTACATATCTATCTGGGTGCTACATACATAAAATAAAAATCTTGTGCGCGCATGCTGAGTTTGAACAACATAATCATACTGTATATATTTATTTATTTATTTATATATATACACATACTAGTAAGAGATGGCATCCCTTCCTCCCCTCCCGTGCCTGGCATTCTCCTTCCATCTATACTGCATATCAATCAATCATCTAGAAAGTCAACTCTCCTCTGTTTCGTCTTCCCCTGCCCTGCTCGCAGCTACTTGAAGAGGGAAACGGCGGGCAGGACCGTGATGAGCAGCAGCAGCAATGGCGGCGGCGGGGCAGATGCTGGCGGCGAGGTGCTCCTGGACCACGAGTACCGAGAGGTAGGTATTTGATCGAGCGAATTGGTAGTCTCCGTCCGTCTGACCCCATGCATCCATGATTCACGGATCACACAATAATCTGCTAGGAGTACGTGAGCAACTCGCGGGGGATGAGCCTCTTCGCATGCACATGGCTGCCTGGCAACAGGAGGCCACCCAAGGCGCTCGTCTTCCTCTGCCATGGCTACGCCGTGGAGTGCGGGGTGACGATGCGCGGCACCGGCGAGCGCCTGGCGCGTGCCGGCTACGCCGTGTACGGGCTGGACTACGAGGGCCACGGCCGCTCCGACGGGCTGCAGGGCTACGTGCCGGATTTCGACCTGCTGGTCCGGGACTGCGACGAATACTTCACCTCCGTGGTGAGCAGCGGCAGCAACCATCGGCGGTTCCTGCTGGGGGAGTCCATGGGCGGCGCCGTGGCTCTCCTCCTCCACCTGAGGCGGCCCGAGTTCTGGAGCGGCGCCGTGCTGGTGGCGCCCATGTGCAAGATCGCCGACGACATGCGGCCTCACCCGCTGGTGGTGAACATCCTCAGGGCCATGACGTCCATCATCCCGACGTGGAAGATCGTGCCCGGCAACGACGTCATCGACGCCGCCTACAAGACGCAGGAGAAGAGGGACGAGATCCGGGGCAACCCTTACTGCTACAAGGACAAGCCAAGGCTCAAGACCGCCTACGAGCTGCTCAAGGTCAGCTTGGACCTCGAGCACAACCTCCTACCCCAGGTGATTCTTCAATAATTCCTGCTTAATTGTCTTCAATTTCATTTTTTATTTATTCTCCCAATAACCAATGCCTGGTGACCGGGCTGGTATTAGAAGTCGTTTTTGGACAAGGTTTGGGTCAAACATCGGAATATAAATTATCAATAACTTTTAAGTTGTTGAGTTTGTAAATGTAAAAATTATATGAGTAAATTTGTTTTAAAAAATATTTTGATAAAAGTATACATATATCACATCTCCATAAATATTTTTATACTAATAAGATGTCAAAGTTGTGTTTTGGAGGCCGTATCGCTGTCCTAAACGACTTCTAATATCATCCCGGAGGGAGTAACTTATAGTGATTCCATCAACCGCCCACGCCGACTTGTTTATTTACTAATAATAACCAATGCCACTAGTTGCTTCTTTGACCAGTCAAATGGAGAATTATTACTGCACTCAAGTTAAATACACAGTCCAGTACAACCCTATCAGACACCAAGACTACTAGCTAGGTGTTATTCATCAAAAAAACATATATATTCCTTCCTCCATACCAAATTGTAAGTCATTTGACTTTTTGATAACAAGTTTGACCGCTCCTCTTATTTAAAAATTTGTGCAAAAATATCACTTCTTTTTCCGTGGCTTGCTTTGTTAATAAAAGTTCTTCAAGAATGACTTAAATTTGACTATATTTGCATAATTTTTTTTTTTGAACAAGGCAGTGGTCAAACTTGGAGCAGAAAAAAGTCAAAGCGACTTACAATTTAGGATGCTTGCTTGAAATATGAAGAGTGTTATTTTATTTTTGGGAAAGACCTATTATGAAAGAAAATTGTGATGTCTAATAGAGCATATAAAAATTGCCTGAAAACTATATAAATGGACCTAGGATTGAGACCACTAATTGGAATTACACTGGTTACAATATTTAAACCCTGTACTCTCTCTATTCGGGAAAGAATGCAAGTTTACCAACTATCGAGTCAAATAATTTTTAGTATGACCAAGTTTATACAAAACAACTATGAATTTTGAGTTCATATTTTCCCCATCTCTCAATCCCTTAATTATCCCCATATTCCGCCACATCATCGATCATCTAGCATGTATGGTTGGGGACTTGGGGAGATGGAGGTTGGGCTCGAGCCACCTTGGTGGTTTTCTCCTGGTGAAAGGCCAATCCAATCATTAGGCTAGCAACAACGACGAGCGCTATTGGCGTCGCGAACCTAAAAGCATTGTCATGGATGCGCCACCTCTATGATTTGGTAAATGCTCACTCGATGGAGTTACATATTTTGTGAAGTCAGAGTTGTTAGGATCTGTTTAGATGAACTAGAATAGTCAATAGCCAACTAGTAAAATCACTATTACTAATTACTAATATTTATAGTTAGGTTCTATGAACTAGTGAACTAACAACCAGTTGAGTCTTGGACTAGGATAATGAGGTGGTCCACAAACCTGCCACAATGTATAGTGAGGCTCTCCTGGTAGCAACGTTTGGTATTTTTATATTAGTTGTGATCAAGCAGTTTTTGCCCCTCTTTTTCATAGTATTGTACCAACAAGCAGTTTTGTTCTATGTTTACACGGATACTTCAAGGGGTGACGTATCCGTATCCGATACTCATTGGATACTCGGATACATAATTTTAGTGGGTTTTCTTTTAAGAAAGTATGTATCCGCGTATCCGATACGTATCGTATCCACGTATCGGATACCCGTACCCGTACTCATGTAACATAGGTTTTGTTTGTGTGAGCCGGCCAAACAAAGTTGTTGGTCAGTCCACTGGTGCTTTGGTGTCTAGACCAATGCATGTGGTTCAGTTGCGGCTGGTCGATGCTTGACAAGAACATCCAAACTATATACTGACAACAACTGATGACATGCTAATTGCATGTACATGCATGTAGGTGTCGTTGCCGTTCCTGATCGTACACGGAGGGGCAGACAAGGTGACGGACCCATCGGTGAGCGAGCTGCTGTATCGATCGGCGGCGAGCCAGGACAAGACGCTCAAGCTCTACCCGGGCATGTGGCACGCCCTCACCTCCGGCGAGTCGCCCGACAACATCCACGCCGTTTTCCAGGACATAATCGCCTGGCTCGACCACAGATCATCTCCATCCACGGATCTGCTGTCGGAGGTGGAGCAGAAGGCTAGGCACGATGTCAGCAACAAATAGCTGCTTGTTGCTTGCAATTCTTCACACAACATGCATTTAATTTAGTGATGGATACACGTGTCAGTGATACATACTACCGACTAAGTTATATATTATTAAATCAAGATACATATGAAAATCGCATATCATCAAGTGTTATTATAAACTAAATTTGGTACTACGTTACTGCAACCAAATTAACCTAGCTATACATATCCTTTCTACAACTAATGAAAGCCCCAAAGACAAACTGCAAAAAGAGCATATTAGAGCATCTCCAATAGTTTAGCATTTTTCCTTTCCCAAATCCTATTGTTTTGTCCACACCCAAAATAATATGAGCAGGAA
This sequence comes from Hyparrhenia diplandra, assembly GCA_015847255.1. NCBI lineage: Eukaryota > Viridiplantae > Streptophyta > Magnoliopsida > Poales > Poaceae > Hyparrhenia > Hyparrhenia diplandra. The sequence continues at coordinate 30,742 of JADLZK010009287.1, read as the reverse complement.
AAAGAGCTCATCTCCAAGAGTGGCATCGTTCACTTCCCAAAAATCAAATAAAGACGAGAGAAATATTAAACCCAAAATAAAAACACCTTTGCATTGAGAACCCCGGCGATCTTAGAAATTAACCAAGCCCATATATGGAAACCTATGTGCCTAGCAATTATGACACTAAAAAGTTTCTATTTGCAAACCTACGTGTCTCGCTAATATTTATATTAGCTACCTTGTACGTACGTCGTCTTTCCGTGATGTAAAATACATATTTGTCTCTTCAATTCTGCACAGCAATAAATATGTACATATATATGTGCATAATTTCTGACTTTTCTGTGCGCGCGGCTAAAGAGCTGTTTGAACATGGACACACTAGCTATACTGTACTTGTCATACTAAAAAAGAAGAGAGCTAGGGCTGAATAAAACAAATAAAGAATGCAGCTTTAATTGATGTGTACTATAGCTCATGAACAGTCAGTGTGGTTGATGACGTTGCCACTAGTACGTACTTCTCACTTCCTCCCATGTGGCCGAGTGAAGAGGCCGGCCGCGAGCCCACCTTCCTCTGGCTGGCGCCGTTCCCGGCGACAAGATCCCTGCTCTTGTCCTCCTTCCTAGCGCAGGCAGGAGAGGCAAAGCTGCTGCTCTTGAACCATGTCCACGGTGACAGAAACCAGAGGAGAGATTCTTGTTATTTTGGATCCATTGCCCTGTGATGGGAGAGATCCTCAAGGAAGCTCAGCGGCTGGAGGCGCACATCCTAGACCTCAATAATACCTTCTCCTAGCACTCGCTGATACAGAGATTAGTTGATTCATCCATGCACATGCAATCTTCTACCAAATACCTTCTCCTAGTCTGATTACATTGCCCATTCCCTAGATAGTATAAAATCTCACAGATACTCCATCCAGCTCAAGGGGCCGGCTCCGAGTTGAAACAGACAGGTTATCAAGCAACAAAACCACAAACTCTGGCAACTAGTGCGAAATACGATTAATTTCTTGCCCACGCTAACACAATAATCATACAGTTGAACTGCACAGTGGTGACATCCAACATGAAATGCAGAATATCAGAACCATGCTGTATATTATATATTCCATTACCATCTACAAGTTGCAACCAAACCTACAATAGAACAAGACTCAGCCTCCTCTCACAAAAAACACTTCATCTCGCAAATGCTTCTTCAATCCACTCCATTTCATCACCCAACATGTTCTCAGTGTAAATTCACCTTCCAGATTAATACACCCACTCATGATCCCATACATTAATACTATGGTCAGCATCTATGCCTACAAAAAGGGGACACAGGAAGGCATACTGGCCACTGCCCACCACGAATGCTGTGCCAGAATCATTTAGCTGGTTTCCATTGCTGCAGCGTGGTACTTGTCCAAGTCTGCGTCAGATCTTCAGCAGAAACTTTCTCACCACCACTCTCTCCCCAACCCCTCCCTCTCCCTCTCCCTCTCCCTCTTCCACGCCCACGACCACGCCCATCACGTCCACCATGTCCACCATGCCCTTGCCCTTGCCCACGCCCACCAAATCCACCTCTGCCCTGAGGCCATCCTCCAGCACCACCTCTTCCAGGCCCACTGCAAAATTTAAGCACTGCTTTCTTATTACAGGTCTTTATATAGAAGAGAAAAAAAAACTAGGGAGCAAAGCATAGTCAAAACTAAGATTCACAATCACAGCAACTAAGATTCGCCCCCAATTCCATCACATGTTTAATAGAATTTCACACACACTGCCAAACCACTAGTGTATCATGTGGAGGCAACATTTATGAATATTGGTTTCCAGTTGATCGCCAAATCTCAACAAAAGGCTTAGTATCATGGGTCCTATATATATGTATGTCACAAATCTAAGCATGTCACTTATATCTATTTATACCCCACTCATGATACACGAGAGAGAGAGAGAGAGAGAGAGAGAGAGAGAGAGAGAGAGAGAGAGCGATTTTTGCTTGTTCCCCTGGGAGTTTTAATACGAGTCCCCAGATTAAAGATAAATAATCCCTGCTCTGTTTGCACTGTAAGCACAACTGTGTACCGTAGGAACCATGCTACAGAGTTGTAACAGAGCATGAATGGCTTTCTACCCATTGCAGAAATGATAGTGAAGCTAATGACTGAAAAGCAGCACGGAGGTCTTGGAAAGCAATGTTTTGCATACGCTATTTCATCAGGGGAGAAAAATACATTGCATATGGCAAAGAACAATGGTACTAACCTTTTGAAAGGCAAACTGAAGTTTCCAGCTGGCGGATTGAAGGAGAAGATTGTAGTTGGTGGTGGTGGCGCCTCAATGTTTGCGCCAATGATCTCAATCTTCATAGGTTTGCCATCAAGCTGCACACTGTTGTACCTCTTAACAGCAGCTAGAGCATCAGACCTTCTTGAGAAGACAACCTCTGCAGTTCCCTGCCAACATTGAGGCACAGTAATTAATGAGCATTTTCCATGCAAAAAAAGGGTAATGAATGTGCATTTGAGGCTGATGAGACAGAAAGCAATGAAGAGCATGGGCATCAGAGTTCAGAAGTAACCTACCTTTGATCTTCCACTCCTGTCATAGTTGATGGAGTAACGCTTGATATCACCAACATCAGAAAAGAGTTCCTGATCAGTCAGGCAAGGGAGGATGAGCATGTTGCTTGAGTAGAGAAATAGAATGTTGCAGCATAGCAAACTAGGGAGGGAGAATCAAATTGTTTGTTTCCTTGCAGTAATATATACATTAATCTTATGACTGTATACCATAACAGACTACGTACGCAATCAAACTGACCAACCTTTCTTCTTTGTTAGCAACAGATATGCCATGCCGCTGTTTGATTAACTCTTACGATACTCTTTGCTTCTATCCACATGCCTTTTGATTGAATGCATAGCCACAAGAATTAAGAGGGCACTTAAAAAACAATACACTATTTTTGTCTTCACTGATTTGGTTTACCTGAAATGCATGCCTGAACCGATTACACCAGTCTGTAATGCATACATTTTTGTCATAGTGTTCACTGTGTCTTCCAGCCTACATAGTTTACTGATTTATTGCCCCTTGGCTCTCAGGTTGATGTCAAAATTTAATTAAAAAGTAAAAATTATGTAATCTCTTCTCATTAGGCTATCATCCACCAGGCCAATTCCCACCCCTCTCCTTTCTCTCTTTTGTTGATTTGCAATTTTGTATACCATTCTTGCTCAGCCTTGTGCCCTTAACTGATGTCGGGGTTTTTTTTTTTTCTGATTTGCTACCTTTCATAATTTCCATATTGTTCGCTGAAACTAATGAATGTTAATTCTTCCTACCAGCACTCAATTCTTTGTAATGGACTTCGAATTCATTTCTTTTTAGTTCCGCCATAGAACTTTAGTTTCGCTCCATAGGTTCTTTTAAGAATGCCTGGCATTCCAGAATTCTAGATGGGCACACCATGGTGGATTGTAATTCCAAAACATTGAACTGAGGCCTAACATCCATATGTATACAAGTTTAGCATTTTATCCATCTTATTATATGTCCAGCCTGTGAAAAAAAAAAAAAAAAAATCTGTCTTTTCCCTAACTGAAGTAGTTTCTTCTTTGTAGGCGATACCTCCAACAAATTGTCAACTGTTCCTGTGAAAATTTTTCCCTACCTCTACACTCGCTCTTCAATCTCAAGTATGCGAACCTAATTACACTCTTATGAACATTATTTGAATACAACCAAGCTTGAAGAGACAAAACCAGATCGACATTGCACTAAAGTAATGAAGTTTTTGTCTCTGGGTATCTGTACATATACATGATCTGCTTTACTCTATTTTATGATTTCTGCCATCTTGGTTAATTTTAATATCATTATTATGCTTTATAAAGTCTCTGCTGTCCACTTGCGGAGTACTTCTAAGTTCTATGGTTTATGCATTTCATTCTGCACTGTATGATTTGCTTCCTTAATTTATACTACAGTTTTTATACATTACCGTTGCCTTCTTATGCCAGATTTTTATGCTCGCTAGCCCACGCAATTGCGTGGGTGTTCCTGCTAGTATAATATAAGCAACACTAGACTATCAAATGATGAACACGGTTTATGGCAAGAGAAGAAACCTTGATGTCGTCGTTGGAGACACCGTAGTCGAGGTTGGAGATGTAGAGCTTGGTGGGCTCGTCGAAGGCGGGCACCATCGGCGGCTGGTGCTGCACGACCCTATATCCAGCATAAGCCATGGGCCGCGAATGTGTCTGCGATTCATTCAGTGAATAGTGATTAGGGGTGGTGCGCGCAACTTCAATTAAGAGGAGGAGCAGCAGCAGCACGGAGAGGGTGGGGAGGAAGGGATCTCCGACACTCACCTTGAACGAGAAGGCTTCGCGGCGGAGGTAAGGTCCTGCGGCAGCGCGGGTGTTAAAGCGGCGTCGCGGCGCCGTCGGTACGGGCCTCCGGGGGCACGGCCTCGCCCGCGGGGGCGTTGGTGGGTGCTCCTGCTCTTGGAGATGAGGTCGTCGAGAGACATGTCGAGGGCGTCCGCCATGCTCTCTCTTCTCCGGCGGCGGCGGCGGCGGCGGCGGCAGCAGTAGGAGCAAGGCGGCGGCGGGCGAGGGGAGGGAGGAGTAGATGTGGAGCCGCGACGAGTACGACAGACAACTAGTTGGATGGGCCCCCATTACTTAATAGTTTAGGCTGGGCTTGTTGTTTCCGGAACCAGGCAGCCCAGCCCAGCCCAGCTACTCCGTTGCTTCCTCGGCCATCTTCTTCCTCGCGCAGAAGGCAGCCGATTGGAGAGGAGGAGTTCCATTGACGGACGAAAGCAAAAGCGATCGACGATTCGATTCGATCCGATCTGATCCGCCATGAAGCACTTCAAGCAAGAATTCACCTTCGGTCAGTAGCTCTCAGTCCACATCTAGCTCTGCAGTTAACTTAATTGAGTAATTCCTGATGCTTGGGGTCGTCGGGGTGCAGATGAGAGGCTCCAGGAATCGGCCGCCATGATCTCCAACTACCCCGCCAGGATCCCCGTATGTCAAGTCTCTAAGTTTCCCTTTCCTTTCTCCTCTCCTACTCCTAGCTTGCTTGCCTATGCCCTCCAAACCCTAGGTGGGCCCGAGCCTGACTCTTCTTCACTTCTTCGTGTTCGCGTCACTAATCGATTATTACTAGCACTATACTATCCCTAGCCTAACGACACGCCGGATTTTAGGATTCAGAGAATTCCCTTGTAGCTCGCAGAGTCCCTGTCCTTTCCGATTTTGGAGCTCTAAAAAGAAATCCAAGTTTTCTCTTGCTTGGACCGGGTGTTCATTCAGAGTTTCAGCTTATTTTGTTTATGTTATATGCTGGACTATACACCTGTGCACATCACATCAGTTTCTCACTTCGTCTCCTTTCAGCTATGTTCACCATTGTCCTGCAGATCAACTTTTTGGTTCAAGGGTTCTTACATCAATTTATGAGTGTCTTGGAACGTTGTAAATTCCAATCTGACTCACCGATAAGGATTTGTGTACTCTGAACTGACATTGATCACAAATATCAACTTAAATTACCAGCTTGTACATTTTACTCTGCATTCCCCCTGCTTTTTGCCCTAAATCTCTGTTTGACAGCCCTTGCTTGATGAACGTGGCACTCCTAAATTATTAGCTTCTATTTGCAGGTTATTGTTGAAAGGTTTTCAAGGAGTAATTTACCACAAATGGAGAAGAGGAAGTATGTTGTTACACTCTTGTGCCCATTATACACTACTAACATGGATTGGGTGTTTCATGGTCATTGATTCCATACTGCTTGTGACCCATGTTTTACAGTAACTTCCTCGACCATTCTCTGAAAATTGAAATGTAGCAATATAAATAAATTTATTTATGGTGCAGGTACCTGGTTCCCTGTGACATGCGGTTGGGCAGTTCATTTTCATACTACGCTCCAGGCTGCACCTATCTCCAGGAACAGCTCTCTTTGTGTTTGTAAACAACACTTTGCCCCAAACAGGTGAGATTGTTGTTCGCCAATATAATAAGCTCTTTGATGACTCTGTTCCCTGCTGAAGCTTTAGACATTTTGTCTGTCGGTTACGGCTTGTATTACGGTAGGATTGATGGCAATAGGAGCTTGAGTTTTATGATCCAGAAGGTCGAAACTAGACATTTCACATTAGTTGAAATGGGTAAGCTGAATTGATAGTGACGATGCAATCTTTTTCACACGCAGCTAGCCTGATGGGAAGTGTTTATGACTTGTACAAGGACAAAGACGGCTTCCTTTACATGTGCTACAGCAGCGAGAAGACATTTGGTTGACCTGAAGTACTCTAGAAATTTTCTCTGCTTTGCAGCCAGGTAGCCCATGCATGTGTAATGTGTTGTCTTTAGTCCGTGCATAAACATTGTACATGTTGTCAACCACTCAACTCTGTACATACTCCTATTGTGCTACTTTCTGTATTATGTATATAGTAAAACAAGTACGTCTATCATTAACATTCTTGTGTGACTTTTGAGACAGACATGACATGTGAACAATCAAGTGTGTGGATTTGTCCTGCTCTAGAACACTACAATTGAACTTATCATTCTTATCAGCTAATTAGGCTGACTTGCCTATTTTTCCTTTATTAAACCGCCCGCAAATCCTAAATAAATCCATGTAGAACATGGATATGTCAGCTAGAAATATGTAACGTCATGGCTTAGAAATGAGATATGGGGATGAATCATATCACTGTATATAATACCAATGTCAAACACATCGCCAATTTAAGGTGAAAGAAAATGTATTCTTGCATTGGAAGGGATGGAGGTTGAAGGGGGCAAAAATTAAGATGAAGATTTAACGATGAAGCAACAGAAAGAGTAGTTGGCTCTTGACTGCATCAACACAGACAATGAAAATGGGGAATCGACGACCCATGTTATGTTGGATGTTGCAGTTGCAGCCTGCTCAATCGCACCCAACATGCTCTACCCTGCTTCATCCTGCTATAGGCGATGACAACAGCAAGTGCAGGATGACGGCGAGTAGTAGCAGCAGATCGAAGCAGGGCTGCTCATTGTGATGGAGCATCAAGGTGGCGGCTGTGAGGGCCAGCAGCTGGTGATGAGCAAGGTATGCTGTCGCCACCGATAGAAACCAGCATCAGCTGCTGGACAATGACATGGTTACCCATGTTGGGGACTTTGGGGTGTCGCGGTTTGTCAGGGAGTAAACAACACAGCTGGGCCTGGGATCAAAGGCCACATTCCTCCTGGTGTCTATGGGCATGTTTGGTTAAGGGACTTTTTAGTCTTTGGGACTAAAAAGTCCCATTTTAATCCCTAACAAAACCAAATAGTAGGGATTTTTTCAGACTTTTCCTCTATTAGTCCCTAAAAAACTCTCTTGGAGGGACTTTTTTATTAGTCCCTTGGACTAAAAAAAAAAGTTTAGTCACTGTCAACCAAACAACACCTATCACTTAACTACTTTCTCAATCTTTGTCACGCATGCCTTGACACATCTAGGCAACATTGCATAGTAGTACTTTGATAGCTTTGCCCCACAAAAATTTTCATAGTAGTACTTTGATAGCTTTGCCCCACAAAAACTATCTCTCTATCTTTTTTTCTGCTTAACTGTCGCACTTGCCCTGCAAAGGGGCTGATGGGTACTCTGGTTGAAACTGCGCAGGCTCGTGTGAGAGTTTGTCAAGACAACATCAAGCCATGGCTGCGGCATATTCTCCAATTTTTGAGAAACTTATATCTACATTAAAGGATAGGGCAGGGCTACAATGTGGGTCTTTTGGATGTTTTATTCCAAATCGGAAAAACTTTCCCTCCATGAAGTCATCACGTAATGGTGACTACGTGAGTCACTAATAAGTTTCCTTGAACTTTCATAGAGGTTTGGTTTACTGAAGGGTGAATTGGCACTTTTATACTGGATGGGAAAACAATACGAGAGATACCTTCGGTAAAAAACAGGCATAGCTTTTTAAACGCTTGTCCGTTTAATCTGAAATTTTTACACCAGCTTCTTGACACAATTCTGAGGTGACACGAACTAGGCTAGGCCCTTTTTGGTTTCGTAAAGCCGAGAACACCTGATTCTAGTTCCCGCGGAAAAAGTTATTGCTTTAATAAAGGATAGGGCCACAATGTGGGTGTCTTGGATGTTTTATTCCAAATCGAGAAACTTTCCCTCCTTGAAGTCATCATGTAATGGTGACTACGTGAGTCACTAATGAGTTTCCTAAGTTACATAAACTTTCATAGAGGTTTGGTTTACGCGAATGGTGAATTGAAACTCCTATCTGGATGGGAAAACAATCACGAGAGATACCTTCCCGGTAAAAGCAGGCATAACTTTTTAGTTCATTTGTCTGCTTTTAATCTGAAATTTTACAACAGCTTCTTGACACCATTCTGAGGTGACACGAACTAGGCTACGGCCTTTTAGTTTGTAATGCGAGAACGCGGCTGATTCTAGTTCCCACGGAAAAAGTTATTGCTTTAATACGGGATAGGGCCACAATGTGGGTCTCTTGGATGTTTTATTCCAAATCGGGGAAACTTTCCCTCTGTGGAGTCATCACGTAATGGTGACAACGTGAATCACTAATGAGTTTCCTAAGTTAAATGAATTATCATAGAGGTTTGGTTTATGGGAGTGGTGAATTGACACTCCTATACAGATGGAAAAACAATACGAGAGATACCTTGGGTAAAAACGGGCATAACTTTTAAATTCGCTGATCGAAAAAATCCAAAATTTTTATAGTAGCCTGTTGACCCCATTCGAGGTGACCCAAACTCGGCTACGCCTGTTTGGTTTCATCAAAAAAATCGAAAAAAAAGGCCCAGAACGCCTCCTACGAAATAAGTTATTGCTTTGATAGATGTAACACCCGTGTTTTTTGTATCATTTTAAAATTCACTAAAAATTTGAACTTTTCGAATTACCACTAAAAACTTGATTTATTTTTCCGCTAAACCAAGACCCCCATTTTTCGAAAACCCTGTATTTCAAACCCTCACCATCTAGAATATTAGGTTTCCTTGCTCGTTGCTTGTTGAGCTTTATGGTCCACGAAAGATGCAAGGTATGTTCTAGATTTTATTTATGGAAGTATGACTTTGCATGAGAAAAGATTTACTGGTTTATTCTGGGAATAATAAATACCGACACCCATGTGTACCAAAAATATATATGAATATTTTTTTATGAGCACAATAAATAATTATTCTCGACAAGAAAAGTCAGAAAAAAATATAAATGTGCTCTTATAAATATTTGTAATATATACTACACATGAAATAATAGAGTTCGGGAAACATGTGTGCATATAAACATTTATTTACATAAGCACAATTGAATAAATATTTTCATGAGTGAAGATCATGGGAATATATATAAGTGCTCGTGTAAATATTTACAATACATATATCTACATGAGGTAATAAGGGGATAGAGATAAGTAAAAGGAGAATAAAAAGGAAGAAGAAAGAAAAGGGAAGCGCTCGTGGGCTCATTTCTTTCTTCGGCCCGCAAAGATTCCATCTCTCCCTCTCCTTCCTTTGGCCCGAGGCAGCCCACGACCTCCACCTCTCCTCCTCGCGAGCCCGTCGGGCCGGCCCGACAAAGCCACGAGGCCCCAGACGGACGAACCGTCGTCTCCTTCCTCGCGCCGGGAGAAAAGCGGGGGCGGCGCTCTCCCCTTCCCCCGCGTCGCGATGACGGCCGCGGAGCCAAACTCCGTCCCGTGCCGGGCCACCACGCCGAGAGGAGCGCGTGGACGGACAACGGTGAGGCAAGCGACCTCGCCATGGAGCCGTCCCATCAAGATCGCACGCCACGGGGCGGCCTCCATGCGAGCGAGGGCAAAGGGCGGCCCGCCAGGCGCTTCAGGCGACCCGTGACAAGGCGGCGCGGCAATTAGCCTACCGAGGTGCCGCGGGGCGCGGCGCCAGCGTGAAGCGTGCCTAGCACCAGGTGGCGACCGGCGCCGCGGGGCCTTTCGGTCAAAAGCGCCTGATCCACGCCTTGCGGACCGCCTTTGCCGCCATGGCCGGCGACCGCGACCACCGCGGCAAACCGGCTCACCCGGAATAAATCGCGACACACCACCTCCGCGGCGGGCCCGGAAAGCGACACCACCCGATTCTAAATTTGGGAGTCGCGCGCCGAGGGGCGTTGCGGAAAAAGATCACGGCCGTGAGAAAAAAACATCGCGCCAGCGAGACCTTCCCGGCGAGGCTATAAATAGCCCCTCCCGGCTCTCAATCGAGCTCGCCTCCACCTTGGTGAGCTCCGCCCGGGAGGCCGGGAACACGCGGTGCTCACCTCTTCTTCCCTTCCTCCCCTCCCATTCCGCATAAGCGGGATTTCCCCAACTCGGATTCCAGCCGCCCGCGGGAGGGGGGCGAGCTCCGTCGCCCGTATGGTTGTCGTTGGTAGAAATAGTGGCCGAATGCGCTTTCCCCATCCTTCCTCTTCCATTTTCCTTCGTATTTTACTCCGTTGCGCCATGTAGGCGGTGTCGGGCGCCGCCGCCATGAAGGACTTCGCCCGGTCATGCCGCGCCGTGGAAGCGTGTCCCCCCGTCGCACCCCACCCGCACCAAGGAGTCCGGACGACGAGGGGAGACAACGCACCCAGCGCGACGAGCAAGGGACGGTGGATGCCCGTCGCCGCCGAAAACTCGGCGAACGCCGCCGTCGGGGCAAAAGACCGGGACACCCGACGCCACCGTCAACGGCGTGACGGCAAAAGCGAGGAACCAACGAGATCTTTGACACGCGTCAATCCGTCCCACACCGTCCGCTACCGTTTCCCACCATGGACGCCACGTGGGTGGGCCATCGGCCCCACAGGTCAGCCGCGTGGAAGAGTGGCCCATAAGCAAACGCGGGAAGTAAAATGCTAAGTGCACCGGATGATGTACACGGGGTTCTAAAAGTATATGTTCTGTATCGGAAAAATTCCCGAGAAAATTTGTAAATTCATTATTTGATTTATAGAATTTTATCATGTAATTAGTTCAATTTTATTACATGATAAAATTATATTATAATATTACCCTAATGATTTAATTAGGGAGTAATATTATAAAATCCATATCTCATGCATACTAACTCCGTTTCGCGTGAAACGACTTCCATAATTCATCTAAAATCTAGCTCTATGCATCTAACCCATTGCCACCATAATGTTCTATGCTTGTCTTGATTGCTCTAGTTCAAGCTAGGTTTATCGCCCGGTCGCCGGGCCTTGACGACCGATTAGGAGTTTTCCGTCCGAAGATAGCTAGAGGCGTTCGGCGCCGTGCCGATTCGTAAGAACCTCCCGGGCAAGTCCTTACCCCCCTAATCATGACCTTAATAATGTGATGATATAATGATGATAATGATAATCGGACTAGTATATAGTGGTATGAGCACCTTCTAACGTAGCTATGGAGCTAAAAGCCGGGATGACGTAATCATCCACGTTATCTACGCTCATACGTTGTAATAAAGAGTAATATGAGAACGCCTAATGAACCCTAACCAACAAAAGAAGTGGGTGATAGTAATTCATAGTGAGATGGATTACTACGGGGAATCGGCGTGTGGGATTCTGCGGGAGAGATACTCGCCTCCCTAAGGACCGGTTCATAGACCTTCTACCTAGTGTGATATTACGTCTGACCACACACGCCGAGATGGGGCGGTTTGGATTCCACACCCGTTGGGTTGAGGTATAATTGGAGCCAAGGTGGCCGGCGTGAGGCAACGATCTATCGGGGAGGCGACTTCGGATGCTAGGTGATCTTCCGAGTCGGGTTGGCGTGGTTGCTTTGTGATCCTCCACGTAAAACAATTGGCGCATTGTTGATATCGTATATCGAACTTATGAGTTGGCGGATGCTAGGTGATCTTCCGCAATCTTTGTGTGCTAATGGGATGCTAGGTGATCTTCCCATTTCCAACCCCGAAGTCGTGGTGAGGATTATACCAATACACCTAGGGAGGCATCCAAGCGGGTGCGGGATCTCGTTAGGCTGTCGAACCATGGGCCATGGGTAGACAACGCCTATCGTGTGGGGAAATTTATACACCTCTGCGAGAGTTAATTGAATCTATTCGAATAGCCACGTCCTTGGAATGGGCAAGTGCTAGGCCTGAACATCTATGATTAGAATACACCTTGATGATGACTAACTGCGGTGTCATGACCGGCGATGACATGAGATAACCCGGGAACTAGCGAGAGCGAGTTTTAGAGACTCTGCTAGGGCCCAAACCCTTAATAATTACAACCCCTTGGTTGGGACTTCTTTGAGTACGTTTGTACTCACCCCTCTATTTTACGGATATCGGCACATGTGAAGGTAAGATCGGCGATAAGGTAGAGTACCCGGCGTATCGTAGGAGTTCGCAAGATGTTTGCTTAGGAGAAGGACGTTGAAGCCCGGATTTCATCCATGCACAAATGCGCTTGTAGATGCGAGGCGTGTCATAGTTAATCCACCGCTTCTCGGTTGGCCAACTCGATATTGTAACCCGACTTGGTGACCCTTAATTCGCCACTTTGTAAGCCCTATCCTATATTTCTATAGCTCGGTTTACTATTAATTCTGTTTACCATCATCTGTTACTAATAGACGTGTTTGTGGCGTGATCCTGGCGCAAACACGTGTGGTTAACGACCCATTAGAAGTGGGGCGTGACAAAGTGGTATCAGAGCCGAGCTTGTCCATAGGATGAAATTTGGGTTAACGGAATTTTTCACTCCACATAGGATAACTACTTTTAAACTTGTTGCTACGAGTACGCCTTACTATAATAGTTCATATGTTGCGGAATCGATGACAACATCGAAACTCTTGCAGCAATGTACTAATAAGGATATCTCAATCGGACTGCCTGAACCACAGGAGAATTTCCACAACATCTCTTAGAGATGCTAAAGTGCCTAGGATACCTTGGCCTTCCTCGATATTAAAATCGATAATTTCATGAAGACCAAGTATCGAAGTACTTAACGAACTTGTACGCTTCCCGAAGCTCCCAACAGGAAGGACTGTCAAGTGCTATCCAAATGATCCAATCGGGAATGCCAAGAACGTCCGAGTACCTAAATGGGCGCTAATGTAATGTGCAAGTCTAACAATTGATGGAAACTCCACCAGGCGTATGAGTCGAGGGCGGCAAATAAGTAGCAAAATCCTTTTGCAAGCTTGTTGAGCAAGCAATGTCTTAGCATTAGTTGCTAAGCGTTAAACTCATGATCATAGATGCCTAGGCTTCAAGGCCTTTAGTAGGTGTAAAGTCGGCGCAATAACCATCATGGCGATCATTGTGTGTGATGCGACCTTGTATCATCTATGAAACCGACTGTGATGAGACCTATTGTCGCGCTTGTTTGTTTAATATAATGCCTTATTCTTTTCGGTCCTAAAGGAAATTTCTCCATTATTACTACTTATAGTGACTAATGGAAGGAAAATTCGATAGGATCGATGAACGTATTGAAATTTTCCTTAAGTCACGAGTAATAAGACAAGTTTCATACAAACTTGGTTTGCCGTGACAAACCTTTTCATTCGTTTCACACCGGGTAAGTTGTATTGTACCACGACACCGGTGTTACTAGGATACCCCAAAGTCTATCCCTACCCAAAATGCTTGCTTTCCTCTAAATCCTTAGTTAGGTAGATCCCTCTCGTACCTTGTGCTTTTCTTTCCACCCCTCTCTAGTCCAAATAGGATAGTAACTAACCCTGCGGGAACGGGGCGACAACGCCGGACTCCACGGCCAGTAGCCATTGAACCGCACCGGTGTTCTTCCGTACGGCCGTCCTGCGCCGTCGCCTCGGTTTTTTGTCTTAGATGACCGTGCAACATTGCCGACATCTTTGTCACTCACACGCAGCAAAAGCTCTACGTCTTTCTTTGTTTCTTTGACCCGAACCACGACCGAGCGGAAGCATTTGTAAGCCCTATCCTATATTTCTATAGCTCGGTTTACTATTAATTCTGTTTACCATCATACATTACTAATAGGCGTGTTTGTGGCGTGATCCCGGCGCAAACACGTGTGATTAACGACCCATTAGAAGTAGGGTGTGACAATAGAGGATAGGGCTACAATGTGGGACTCTCGGATGTTTTATTCGCATCGGGAACCAAGCCCTCGATGGAGTCATCACATAACCGTGACTACTTGAGTCACCAATGAGTTTTCTAAGTTACACGAACTTTCAACGAGGTTAGGTTTACGAGAAGGGTGATTTGGCACTCCAATATAGATGGAAAAAACGTAACTTGACGTACCTTCGGTAAAACAGGCATAACTTTTCGCTCGCTTATCAAAAAAATCCGAAATTTTTATAGTAGCCTGTTGACCCCATTCTGAGGTGACCCAAACTAGGCTACGACCTGTTTGGTTTCGTCAAAAATCAAAAAGGCCCGAGCGCCTCCTACGAAATAAGTTATTGCTTTGATAGAGGATAGGGCTACAATTTGGGACTCTCGGATGTTTTATTCCGCATCGCGAACAAGCCCTCGATGGAGTCATCACATAACTGTGACTACTTGAGTCACCAATGAGTTTCTAAGTTACACGAACTTTCAACGAGGTTAGGTTTACGAGAAGGGTGATTTGGCACTCCAATATAGATGGAAAAAACGTAACTTGACGTACCTTCGGTAAAACAAGCATAACTTTTTGCTCGCTTATCAAAAAAATCCAAAATTTTTATAGTAGCCTGTTGACCCCATTCTGAGGAGACCCAAACTTGGCTACGCCCTGTTTGGTTTTCGTCAAAAAATCGAAAAAAAAAAGCCCGAAACGCCTCCTACAAAATAAGTTATTGCTTTGATAGAGGATAGGGCTACAATTTGGGACTCTCGGATGTTTTGATACGCAACAACACGAACCAAGCCCCTCGATGGAGTCATCACATAACTGTGACTACTTGAGTCACCAATGAGTTTTCTAAGTTACACGAACTTTCAACGAGGTTAGGTTTACGAGAAGGGTGATTTGGCACTCCAATATAGATGGAAAAACGTAACTTGACGCGTACCTTCGGTAAAAAACAGGCATAACTTTTCGCTCGCAATGAAAAAATCCAAAATTTTATAGTAGCCTGTTGACCCCATTACGAGGTGACCCAAACTAGGCTACGACCTATTTGGTTTCGTCAAAAAAAAAATGAAAAAAAAAAGCCCGAGAACGCCTCCTACGAAATAAGTTATTGCTTTGATAGAGGATAGGGCTACAATATGGGACTCTCGGATGTTTTATTCATCGGGGAACCAAGCCCCTCGATGGAGTCATCACATAACTGTGACTACTTGAGTCACCAATGAGTTTTCTAAGTTACACGAACTTTCAATGAGGTTAGGTTTACGAAAAGGGTGATTTGGCACTCAATATAGATGGAAAAAACGTAACTTGGCGTACCTTGGTAAAAGCAGGCATAACTTTTTAAACTCGCTTATCGAAAAAAATCCAAAAATTTTATAGTAGCCTGTTGACCCCATTCTGAGGTGACCCAAACTTCGGCTACGCCCTGTTTGGTTTCGTCAAAAAAAAAATCGAAAAAAGGCCCGAAACGCCTCCTATGAAATAAGTTATTGCTTTGATAGAGGATAGGGCTACAATGTGGGACTCTCGGATGTTTTATTCGCATTGGGAACCAAGCCCCTCGATGGAGTCATCACATAACTGTGACTACTTGAGTCACCAATGAGTTTTCTAAGTTACATGAACTTTCAACGAGGTTAGGTTTTACGAGAAGGGTGATTTGGCACTCAATATAGATGGAAAAAAGCGTAACTTGACGTACCTTCGGTAAAAACAGGCATAACTTTTAAACAAACATCGAAAAAATCCAAAATTTTTATAGTAGCCTGTTGACCCCATTACGAGGTGACCCAAACTCGGCTCACGCCCTGTTTGGTTTCGCCAAAAATCGAAAAAAGGCCCGAAACGCCTCCTACGAAATAAGTTATTGCTTTGATAGAGGATAGGGCTACAATGTGAGACTCTCGAATGTGTTATTCCGCATCGGGAACCAAGCCCCTCGATGGAGTCATCACATAACTGTGACTACTTGAGTCGCCAATGAGTTTTCTAAGTTACATGAACTTTCAATGAGGTTAGGTTTACGAGAAGGGTGATTTGGCACTCCAATATAGATGGAAAAACGTAACTTGGCGTACCTTCGGTAAAAGCAGGCATAACTTTTCGCTCGCATCGAAAAAATCCAAAATTTTTATAGTAGCTGTTGACCCCATTACGAGGTGACCCAAACTCGGCTCGCCTGTTTGGTTTCATCAAAAATCGAAAAAAGGCCCAGAACGCCTCCTACGAAATAAGTTATTGCTTTGATAGATGTAACACCGTGTTTTTGTATCATTTTAAAATTCACTAAAAATTTGAACTTTTCAATTACCACTAAAACTTGATTTATTTTTTACGCTAAACCAAGACCACTGTTTTTGAAAACCACGTATTTCAAACCCTCACCATCTAGAATATTAGGTTTCCTTGCTCGTTGCTTGTTGAGCTTTATGGTCACGAAAGATGCAAGGTATGTTCTAGATTTTATTTATGGAAGTTTAGGGTTTAGGGTTTAGGGTTTAGGGTTTAGGGTTTAGGGTTTAGGGTTTGAGGTTTAGGGTTTAGGGTTTAGGGTTTAGGGTTTAGGGTTTAGGGTTTAGGGTTTAGGGTTTAGGGTTTAGGGTTTTAGGGTTTAGGGTTTAGGGTTTAGGGTTTAGGGTTTAGGGTTTAGGGTTTAGGGTTTAGGGTTTAGGGTTTAGGGTTTAGGGTTTAGGGTTTAGGGTTTAGGGTTTAGGGTTTAGGGTTTAGGGTTTAGGGTTTAGGGTTTTAGGGTTTAGGGTTTAGGGTTTAGGGTTTAGGGTTTAGGGTTTAGGGTTTAGGGTTTAGGGTTTAGGGTTTAGGGTTTAGGGTTTAGGGTTTAGGGTTTAGGGTTTAGGGTTTAGGGTTTAGGGTTTAGGGTTTAGGGTTTAGGGTTTAGGGTTTAGGGTTTAGGGTTTAGGGTTTAGGGTTTAGGGTTTAGGGTTTAGGGTTTAGGGTTTAGGGTTTAGGGTTTAGGGTTTAGGGTTTAGGGTTTAGGGTTTAGGGTTTAGGGTTTAGGGTTTAGGGTTTAGGGTTTAGGGTTTAGGGTTTAGGGTTTAGGGTTTAGGGTTTAGGGTTTAGGGTTTAGGGTTTAGGGTTTAGGGTTTAGGGTTTAGGGTTTAGGGTTTAGGGTTTTTAGGGTTTAGGGTTTAGGGTTTAGGGTTTAGGGTTTAGGGTTTAGGGTTTAGGGTTTAGGGTTTAGGGTTTAGGGTTTAGGGTTTAGGGTTTAGGGTTTAGGGTTTAGGGTTTAGGGTTTAGGGTTTAGGGTTTAGGGTTTAGGGTTTAGGGTTTAGGGTTTAGGGTTTAGGGTTTAGGGTTTTAGGGTTTAGGGTTTAGGGTTTAGGGTTTAGGGTTTAGGGTTTAGGGTTTAGGGTTTAGGGTTTAGGGTTTAGGGTTTAGGGTTTAGGGTTTAGGGTTTAGGGTTTAGGGTTTAGGGTTTAGGGTTTAGGGTTTAGGGTTTAGGGTTTAGGGTTTAGGGTTTAGGGTTTAGGGTTTAGGGTTTAGGGTTTAGGGTTTAGGGTTTAGGGTTTAGGGTTTAGGGTTTAGGGTTTAGGGTTTAGGGTTTAGGGTTTAGGGTTTAGGGTTTAGGGTTTAGGGTTTAGGGTTTAGGGTTTAGGGTTTAGGGTTTAGGGTTTAGGGTTTAGGGTTTAGGGTTTAGGGTTTAGGGTTTAGGGTTTAGGGTTTAGGGTTTAGGGTTTAGGGTTTAGGGTTTAGGGTTTAGGGTTTAGGGTTTAGGGTTTTAGGGTTTAGGGTTTAGGGTTTGGGGTTTAGGGTTTAGGGTTTAGGGTTTAGGGTTTAGGGTTTAGGGTTTAGGGTTTAGGGTTTAGGGTTTAGGGTTTAGGGTTTAGGGTTTAGGGTTTAGGGTTTAGGGTTTAGGGTTTAGGGTTTAGGGTTTAGGGTTTAGGGTTTAGGGTTTAGGGTTTAGGGTTTAGGGTTTAGGGTTTAGGGTTTAGGGTTTAGGGTTTAGGGTTTAGGGTTTAGGGTTTAGGGTTTAGGGTTTAGGGTTTAGGGTTTAGGGTTTAGGGTTTTAGGGTTTAGGGTTTAGGGTTTAGGGTTTAGGGTTTAGGGTTTAGGGTTTAGGGTTTAGGGTTTAGGGTTTAGGGTTTAGGGTTTTTAGGGTTTAGGGTTTAGGGTTTAGGGTTTAGGGTTTAGGGTTTAGGGTTTAGGGTTTAGGGTTTAGGGTTTAGGGTTTAGGGTTTAGGGTTTAGGGTTTAGGGTTTAGGGTTTAGGGTTTAGGGTTTAGGGTTTAGGGTTTAGGGTTTAGGGTTTAGGGTTTAGGGTTTAGGGTTTAGGGTTTAGGGTTTAGGGTTTAGGGTTTAGGGTTTAGGGTTTAGGGTTTAGGGTTTAGGGTTTAGGGTTTAGGGTTTAGGGTTTAGGGTTTAGGGGTTTAGGGTTTAGGGTTTAGGGTTTAGGGTTTAGGGTTTAGGGTTTAGGGTTTAGGGTTTAGGGTTTAGGGTTTAGGGTTTAGGGTTTAGGGTTTAGGGTTTAGGGTTTAGGGTTTAGGGTTTAGGGTTTAGGGTTTAGGGTTTTTTAGGGTTTAGGGTTTAGGGTTTAGGGTTTAGGGTTTAGGGTTTAGGGTTTAGGGTTTAGGGTTTAGGGTTTAGGGTTTAGGGTTTAGGGTTTAGGGTTTAGGGTTTAGGGTTTAGGGTTTAGGGTTTAGGGTTTAGGGTTTAGGGTTTTAGGGTTTAGGGTTTAGGGTTTAGGGTTTAGGGTTTAGGGTTTAGGGTTTAGGGTTTAGGGTTTAGGGTTTAGGGTTTAGGGTTTAGGGTTTAGGGTTTAGGGTTTAGGGTTTAGGGTTTAGGGTTTAGGGTTTAGGGTTTAGGGTTTAGGGTTTAGGGTTTAGGGTTTAGGGTTTAGGGTTTAGGGTTTAGGGTTTAGGGTTTAGGGTTTAGGGTTTAGGGTTTAGGGGTTTAGGGTTTAGGGTTTAGGGTTTAGGGTTTAGGGGGTTTAGGGTTTAGGGTTTAGGGTTTAGGGTTTAGGGTTTAGGGTTTAGGGTTTAGGGTTTAGGGTTTAGGGTTTAGGGTTTAGGGTTTAGGGTTTAGGGTTTAGGGTTTAGGGTTTAGGGTTTAGGGTTTAGGGTTTAGGGTTTAGGGTTTAGGGTTTAGGGTTTAGGGTTTAGGGTTTAGGGTTTAGGGTTTAGGGTTTAGGGTTTTTAGGGTTTAGGGTTTAGGGTTTAGGGTTTAGGGTTTAGGGTTTAGGGTTTAGGGTTTAGGGTTTAGGGTTTAGGGTTTAGGGTTTAGGGTTTAGGGTTTAGGGTTTAGGGTTTAGGGTTTAGGGTTTAGGGTTTAGGGTTTAGGGTTTAGGGTTTAGGGTTTAGGGTTTAGGGTTTAGGGTTTAGGGTTTAGGGTTTAGGGTTTAGGGTTTAGGGTTTAGGGGTTTAGGGTTTAGGGTTTAGGGTTTAGGGTTTAGGGTTTAGGGTTTAGGGTTTAGGGTTTAGGGTTTAGGGTTTAGGGTTTAGGGTTTAGGGTTTAGGGTTTAGGGTTTAGGGTTTAGGGTTTTAGGGTTTTAGGGTTTAGGGTTTAGGGTTTAGGGTTTAGGGTTTAGGGTTTAGGGTTTAGGGTTTAGGGTTTAGGGTTTAGGGTTTAGGGTTTAGGGTTTAGGGTTTAGGGTTTAGGGTTTAGGGTTTAGGGTTTAGGGTTTAGGGTTTAGGGTTTAGGGTTTAGGGTTTAGGGTTTAGGGTTTAGGGTTTAGGGTTTAGGGTTTAGGGTTTAGGGTTTAGGGTTTAGGGTTTAGGGTTTAGGGTTTAGGGTTTAGGGTTTAGGGTTTAGGGTTTAGGGTTTAGGGTTTAGGGTTTAGGGTTTAGGGTTTAGGGTTTAGGGTTTAGGGTTTAGGGTTTAGGGTTTAGGGTTTTAGGGTTTAGGGTTTAGGGTTTAGGGTTTAGGGTTTAGGGTTTAGGGTTTAGGGTTTAGGGTTTAGGGTTTAGGGTTTAGGGTTTAGGGTTTAGGGTTTAGGGTTTAGGGTTTAGGGTTTAGGGTTTAGGGTTTAGGGTTTAGGGTTTAGGGTTTAGGGTTTAGGGTTTAGGGTTTAGGGTTTAGGGTTTAGGGTTTAGGGTTTTAGGGTTTAGGGTTTAGGGTTTAGGGTTTAGGGTTTAGGGTTTTTAGGTTTAGGGGTTTAGGGTTTAGGGTTTAGGGTTTAGGGTTTAGGGTTTAGGGTTTAGGGTTTAGGGTTTAGGGTTTAGGGTTTAGGGTTTAGGGTTTAGGGTTTAGGGTTTAGGGTTTAGGGTTTAGGGTTTAGGGTTTAGGGTTTTTAGGGTTTAGGGTTTAGGGTTTAGGGTTTAGGGTTTAGGGTTTAGGGTTTAGGGTTTAGGGTTTAGGGTTTAGGGTTTAGGGTTTAGGGTTTAGGGTTTAGGGTTTAGGGTTTAGGGTTTAGGGTTTAGGGTTTAGGGTTTAGGGTTTAGGGTTTAGGGTTTAGGGTTTAGGGTTTAGGGTTTAGGGTTTAGGGTTTAGGGTTTAGGGTTTAGGGTTTAGGGTTTAGGGTTTAGGGTTTAGGGTTTAGGGTTTAGGGTTTAGGGTTTAGGGTTTAGGGTTTAGGGTTTAGGGTTTAGGGTTTAGGGTTTAGGGTTTAGGGTTTAGGGTTTAGGGTTTAGGGTTTAGGGTTTAGGGTTTAGGGTTTAGGGTTTAGGGTTTAG
>JADLZK010009286.1:0-144825 GCA_015847255.1 Hyparrhenia diplandra | reverse complement strand
TGTTGGATCTTGATCCATCTCGTGCTCTACCGACGCCCTCGGATCAAACCGTCATTAAACAACCGGTTTAGATTGCGTCTTAGAGGGCGGTGGAGGAAGCTTCCGGAGACAGGGTGACTTGGCGGAGGAGGCAGGCCGATCGGGCCCGTTATTTGCCGACGCCCGGGGTGGGGCCCACCACGGGTCCCGGGTGCGTCGTGGGTTTCCGGAATCTTCTAGATGATGTTTTCTTCGGTGCCAAGTTTGGTTCACGCCGAGAGTAATCCGAGCCTTCTAGACTTGTTTCGAGTTGGATTGCGCTATGCTTCGCCGGTCGTATGCCATGTCATTTCTCGCTGTTTTTACGTTAAGTCCCCGCAAATCACAACTTTACCAAAACTCATGGAAATCATTAGTATAAACCCCTAATAAGGTTATCTAATTATATTTTAGTCCTTTTCCATGTTTAGTTGACAATTAAAAGTATACGTTAATATATGTCAACAGTTACCAAAATCGCTTCTTAGAAATGGTCGGGGCTGCCCCTACAAATCCTTATTGTAGTAGTGGTTTAAATGCAAATATGGTTGCCTGTTTAGCAAAAGGAGCTTCGCTCGGCTCCTCCGCACACCACCGTAGTGCCACCGTAATTAGGAGCCGGTTTTCTCTCCCTCCCCTCTCACCGACATCGGACCATGTTGCTAGGAGCCGAGAAGCTCGATTTTGGGGCTCCCCGCTCCGCCTCCCGGCGCTACAGTGCCGCTATGGTGGAGGAGCCGAGCGCAGCCGCAGGAACCCTGCCAAACAGACCCTAAAAAGTTTCAACACACGATGTTCCATCCATGGATTTCTCGTCAACTTTGGTGCCCATGTCTCAACTCTGGACACAGTAAAATCTTCTATACGCTGGCAGCAAATCATCTGTTTTTTTTACCCTGCAGCTCATTTACATGCAAAGTAAGCAAGGTGGCTAACCAAAATTGATTTGTTCGGTTACCTATAAATGGAGTGTAGCCTGGTCAAGGGGAGCCAGCCATATGCTTTTTTAGCCTAGCTAGCGAAGAACGGTTCAGCCATTCGTTTTTTTTTTTTTTTCCAGAGCCGACCAGTCGTGCTCCTGCTGCTCGTTGCTATTCCTGCCATCAGCTAGCTACCGTGGTGGAAGCAGGCGCAACGGCCATGGTGGCTGGCTGCGGCGGCAACCAACACCAGGGCGATTCCGTTGGGTATAGGCGACGCGAACAGGCTAGGTGGTGCTGAAGGGCGAGGCGAAGCCGCATGCAAGAGGAATGGTGGTGGCACCGTGACGATGAATTTCGCCGGGCGCTCAAGGCAGAGGCCAGCCGAAGGGCAGTACCAAGGGGTGGTAAAGAGTCATTTAATTTAGCCTAGCAAATTTAAGAATCGGACCGGATTATAATCAGGCTGTAAAATTATGTAATTTTAAGCTAAAATTGGAAAGGGTCAACTGGATTGGGAAAGAAAAAAAAAGGCCAGATCCGTTACCACCCCTAGCAGTACCCTCGCCGCTGACACGCTCTGTCGCTCACCATGGCTGATGCGTTGCTCCTGGTGCTACAGTGCCGCTACGGTGGAGGAGCCGGAGCCGACAGGAGTCCTGCCATGCAGACCCTAAAAAGTTTCAACACACGGTGTTCCATCCATTGATTTCTCGTCAACTTTGGTGCCCATGTCTCAAGTCTGGACACAGTAAAATCTTCTATAGGCTGGCAGCAAATCATCTGTTTTTTTACCCTTCAACTCATTTACATGCATAGTAAGCAAGGTGGCTAACCAAAATTGATTTGTTCGGTTACCTATAAATGGATTGTAGCCTGGTCAAGGGAAGCCAGCCATATACTTCTAGCCTAGCTAGCGAAGAACGGTTCAGCCATTCGTTTTTCCAGAGCCGCCAGTCGTGCTCCAGCTGCTCGTCGCTATTCCTGCCATCAACTAGCTACCGTGGTGGAAGCAGGCGCAACGGCCATGGTGGCTGTCTGCGGCGGCAACCAACACCAGGGCGATTCCGTTGGGTATAGGCGACGCGAGCAGGCTAGGGTGGTGCGGAAGGGCGAGGCGGCCGCATGCAAGAGGAATCGCTACGGTGGTGGCATCGCGGATGATGATTTCGCCGGGCGCTCTCAAGGCAAAGGCCAGCCGGAGCGCAGTACCGAGGGGTGGTAAAGAGCCATTTAATTTAGCCTAGCAAATATAAGAATCGGACTAGATTAGAATCAGGCTATAAAATTATGTAAAGTTAAACTATAATTGGTAAAGAGGCATTTCGTCGTTGTTCAACAGGAACGGTCCACTGAACACCGCAACCGGGAACGACTCCATCGACGTCGGAATCCTCTTGCTCTTCACAAGTCTACATGCTAGTTGTTCACCAAGCATGGCAGAAACCTGGAACGTGGTGACGTGATTCGGAGTCTTGCTTTAATGGCCATGGTCGCCATGCTTGCAATGCTCGCCTTTGTTGCTACCTGGTGCCGCGCCCGATGACTATGCCCACCACTTGTTCGATGAAATGCCTCAGAGGGGTAACCTTACCAATTTGGAAAAGAGACCGTATAGAAACAAATCAGACAACCATACACATTCCAACGCTAGCAAGGCATAGATAACACTAGCAACCAAACAAACGAAGTGATCAACTGCGCTCTAGTAAGGCCTATGTCGTTAATATTTGACAAGTCTATACTCTCTTAATTTATCTTCTTTAATAACACAATAATATTGATGCATGCATGTAGTATTTTATGTAATTGTTCTACAATAGACCAATTGAGAATACGGAATTAGGGTTTATAGAGTTTGTCCTCGTGAATAGAAGTAGATTTATAGACGGTAACAATTTCATGAAATATATGCATATCTATATGCCTCCTATTTTAACTACATAAGTATGTAGATGCAAAGTCTTGGATAAGCCTGCAATCGAATTCCAAACTACTGGCCTTAATAATACAAGGATTGCTAAAGGACACACGTGTGTTTCTTTCTTTGTTTTCACACATTTTTTCGGTCGTCGATTTCTCATCGCGCGGCTGATGTCCATCTTTGTTTTGACCACCGATGGATTCCTCTCTTGTTTCTCTGATGTGTGGGCCCTGATTGCTGCGCTACAGTTTTTGATTATTGGAAATCACGCCTGAATTATTATCGTCCGCTTCACTTTCTCCACTTTTTCATTTCGTTTCTTCTCCCCGGCGATTCGAGGCGACGGGGCGGCCTCGGCTCCGGCGGCCAACTGGCAGCAACTTGAGGAGATGCTCGCCCTTCCTTGAGTGGCTGCCCGGCGGCGAATCCAGGCGACCCACCGCTCTCCTTAGGTGGCTGACCGGCGTCGAATCCAAGCGACTCGCCGCTGTCTTCGGACGTCTGAGCAGCGGCGACTCGAAGCATGTGTTGTCCACGGGCGGCCGACCATCTCCGGCGACTTGTGGGGTACGTTGAGGTTTTCCCTGCCCCATTCTTCTATCTTCAGTCTGCATCGTGTAGTATTCTGGCTGGCCGCGTTTCCTTGCCTGCACCGGCGGTGTAGTTGTTGTCTGTTGTGTGCGGCGGCGGCGTTAGTGTTGTATTCTGAGCCTGTCCCCGGTGAACCGAACCCAGTTGTGTCGGCTTTTGCTCGCTTTGTGCTGCCTGTTTCGTCGTAGTACAAACCTTCCGTGGCATCGCCATCACTACCCTAGTTTTAAATAGCGGGCTAAGGGGTTTAGCGGCAAGGCTGCTAATATGGGCTATAACCGGCTATAGCCTCCATTTAGCGGGCTATAGCTGGCTATAGCCGGCTAAATGTCATATCTTCTACCCTTCCTAGCAGCTATAGCCGGCTATAGCTCCAGCTATAGCCGGCTATTTAAAACGAGGATCACTACCCTGCTGCCCACCTGGTGCCCCAACCAAGAACTAGACTAAATACTAGTGCGCACACCACTTCTAGCCTGGATATGCCATGTCGATTAAAAAACACGGTGAAGCTTAGCCGGTGGATTTCATGTGTTTGTGTGTGCGCACGCGAGAGAGATTAAGGGCGTGTTTGGTAGAGCTCCACGTAGCTCTAGATCCTAAAATCCAGATCTACTCCGAAGTTTTTTCTAGCCAAACGGTTTTAGCTCCAGCAACTCCATCACGGATCTGCTCTGAAAAATGGTGGAGAAGGCACCAAATCCATAGAGACCACTGCCGGGGAATGATTCAAACCGGTAGAGATATAAATCTTCACCGCCGGTATTGGTCGAGTCCGTAGAGATTCTGGTTTGTCCCGCGCCTGGACGGTTCATCACTTCCGGGCGCGGTTCATCGCTGCCGGTGGACTAAATTTCGGCAAAGATACCGGGCGGTAGTGATGAGCGAATCTGTAGTAGTGTTATCGATATATGAGCTTTCAAACCATATACATATATATGGTTTGACATATGGAGTCTATAATCGAACACAAGGTAAAAATGGTTTCAGTGAATTCTGTTAGCCTATGAGAAAACAACTTCTTAATCCTTGCTAAAAGAGTTGCTATGTTGAAGGAATGAATGTTCAGTTTTATCAATTGAAGGAACGAATGTTCAGTTATCTGTGCTCATTGCCATTTACTCACTCTGTCTATGTCTTGGATACACTCTTTTGGCAATATTTCTGAATGTATCCTTTTCTTGGATGTCCATGTGTTTATCCTTTCCTTTTTGATTGCAACTCGTTTTAGTGAGAATAAGGTTGCAACTCCCCACCGCCACCATCTTTGTTCAGTTTTACTTGGCTGTCCATGTAATTATCCTTTCCTTTGGATGGCAACTCGTTTGAGTTGATGACATGTGAATGGGTTGTTGAGAATAAGGCTGCTGTTCCCGGATGCATGGTTCGTTTCAGTCCATGGTGGCGGCTGTTAGTATATATTTTATTTAAATTTTTTTCTTGACTTTTGTGGCTGACTTGATTTGAGCGAGGGAGGCAGCAGTGTTATAAGCACAGTTGCACCTAGCGAGCTCTCTTGAGCAGCTCATGCCTAGTGGTCTTCTCACCATCGATTATTGCAGTAAGTCAGTTCTAAGCATCCCAGCAGGTCCGGCTTTTGGGTTTGTCGAGTTCAGTTCAGCGTCCGCTCTGTTTCTGCGTTGTAGTGCAACACCTCCCTCGCTTGCTCTAGGATTTGAGGGTTTGTTCTTATAACAGCAGCTAGTAACATGTTGTTTCAGAGCATTCAGTTCAGTCCGACAGCCTCCTTAGATCTCTTTTGATGACTGATTTTTTTGCTTGTTTTATTCAGCGACTAAAAATGCTTGGCAGATTTGTTTATGTTCAGTCCAAGGTTCAGTTTTTATTATCGAGTTAGTCCAAGGATCCTATTTAATGTCAGTTTAGTTTCAGAATTGTTGAGGTTCAGTCCAAGGTTCAGTTTTACTTCTGAGTTATTTTAGGTTCAGAAATTGATCAGACATTATTCATTATTCATTATTTAGTAATCAGTCAAAAAATATATAAACATAATCTAAGTCCACTTAGATGTCATTATTCAATTGTCAAGTGGTACATTTCTCATTTGCTTTTGTTCGACTTCTGTTTAGCGTAGTCCCTGATTGAGGAGGCTATCAGCGCACGAGTGGTGCCCTGATTCATTGAGTACCTTACACGTGAGGACCATCTCCAACTCCAGGTGTGTATAACACTAGTAAGCAGTTCAGTTTTTCAAGGTTCAGTCAGTTAAGTTTTACTTGTCAGGTTGTTTGAATTTGTTTGTTTTGTATCATTTTTGGCAATCTAGAGGCATTTTCATCCTGCAAAATTTTTTTAGGAGATATTAGTTGTAGCATAACCTCTTTTCCAGAATGTTTTCAAAAGAAAATATTACCTGTACCTGTATGGTATTTGACACTGAAGCTTGAAATATCCTTGTTCTTGGTGACAGATTCTTCTTCAACACATCTGTCAGCCTTGCAACTTGCAATCGTGGAAAAATGTATTTCAGTTTTAATTTGGGTAGGGTGGTTTGAGAATTTGTGTAGGGGTTTTGGGATTTTTTTTTGAAAATTAAAAGCATGGGTTTTGGGGGTATTTCTCTTTTTAGAAAAAAATAAATTTATTGCTCCCTACTAGGCTATGGGTTTTGGGCGTTTTTTTGTCTTTTAAATTTAAAAGCATGCCCCCTACTAGGCAATGGGGGTTTGGGGGCATTTTTATTTAGGAAGAAAATAACAAGCCCCATACTAGGCACTAGGTTTTTGGGCTTTTAGTTTCTTTTTTAAAAAGCATGCCCCATACTAGGCAATGGGTTTTGGGGTATTTCTCTTTTTCAAAAATAAAATTTATTGCCCCCTACATGGCAATGGTTTTTTTTTTTTGTCCTTTTAATTTTCAAAGCATGCCCCTACTAGGCAATGGGTGTTTTGGGCCATTTTTATTTTGGAAGAAAATAGCATGTCCCCTTGCTAGGCAATAGGTTTTTGGGGCTTTTAGTTTTTTTTAAAAAAACTATGTATTTGACATTGAAGAAAATATGTAATGTTTCAGGGAGCATTTCTGTTTTAGTTAAGTTTTGTTTCATTTCTTACGATCAGACATCACACGACGACATCAATGTTTCCTTTTTTTTTTTTTTTTTTGACAACTACATCAATGTTTCCTTGAGTTGTCAGCACTCATTGTACATATTTTTGTTTTTTTTTTTCAGGTTCTTATGGCTACTCAGTGCAATTTTCATTTTGGTAATCGTGTGATGTCATCTACAAATGTTCGATTGTTGGAGGCCTTTGTTGCTTTCTGTGAGTCAAAGGTATTTTTTTTATTAGTTAACTGGCCAGTTGATTAAATATCTTTTATGTTTTTGTAGTAATGAATCTTTTTATTTCATATTTATTTGTAGAAAATAAATTTTCAAAATGAACCTGCTCAAGAAGGGAACAGATCATGTCATGAGCAAGCTAAGGGTACTGCTGCTGATTCAACATCGTTCAGGGAGGATATCAACAAGCATTTTGGTCATCAGTTGCCACCTAATGTAATTTTCACAGTTTTTTTATTTACTTAATCTTTTGGGAAACAGTATCTCTTTGTTTGCAAATGGTGTGTACTGTGACTGTTTTCTCTACATGTGTCCTGTCTTCTTAGATCTGTTGTTTTGCCCCCTTTGCTCGTGAGGAGAGCAGAGCTCTTCCCCCACGAGCAGATCGGTGGATCTGTTCTGTGTGTGGCTTTGCATGTTGTTCAAGAAGCTGCTATAGGATAGGCGTTCTGCACATCGTGTGTCTAAGGCTTTGTAACATGGGCTTTTATTTTTCCTATCTAGGTTATGGGCCTCGTTGTATCTTTTGTAGTCGGAGTTTTTGAATGGGCTATTAAATTCCAACAGCAACACAACTGGGCTAAAAACACACGTTATTCTTGGCCAACAGAATTCATGTGTTTATTCACCCTGTGACACATGAATTTTCTGTTATTTGTGGATGTCTTCGTGGGATTCCTCTCTAGGAAAATTCGTGTGTAAAAATAGAAAGAAACACACGATTCTTTTCCTGTGTTGGTGTAACACCCGGCCCAATTTGGATGTGGCCCAGTAGGGGCCTATGAGTGCAGAGTGCACATGTTTAGTACCACCTTGATGGTTAAGCAAGGGTGGAGCCAACTTATAAGCCTTTGCCTTCCAGCCATATCACCTTCGGGTTAACCCTTTTACACGAAGCGAGAACGAAAGTGTAAGCAAGGTGCTATGTGTACGCATGCACGCCCCTCGGAAGGGTTGTGCGGTGCGGCTTTGGCGGGCAGGGTGTCACAAATGGTATCAAAGCCGACCCTTGCGGTTTCACGGGCTGGGTGTAGTCGCAGCTTGTTCGGGCATGGGGTACATGTGCCGACACTCGGATGCAATGACGTGCCCAAGAGGGGAGGTCCTGGTTAAGTTGGCGCCGACGAGGGGCGCCGAGTCCTTTGAGGGAGGGTGTATGTAACACCCGACCCAATTTGATGTGGCCCAAGAGGGGCCTATAAGTCTGCGAGTGCACATGTTTAGTACCACCTTGATGGTTAAGCAAGGGTGGGAGGTCCTGGTTAAGTTGGCGCTCGACGAGGACGTCGAGTCCTTTGAGGGAGGGTGTATATAACACCCGCCCAATTTGGATGTGGCCCAAGAGGGGGCCTATGAGTGCAGAGTGCACATGTTTAGTACCACCTTGATGGTTAAGCAAGGGTGGAGCCAGCCAACTTATAAGCATTTGCCTTCCAAATATATCACCTTCGGGTTAACCCTTTTACACAAAGCGAGGACGAAAATGTAAGCAAGGTGGATTCGTGTGTTTTTTGAACACACAGGTGTGAGGTAGACAAGCCCTAATAATATTATCGTTCTTGAAGTATATATGTTGAGAGTCAACGATAAATATTGTTAGTAATTGATTCATCTCAGTCTCTAATACATCAAATTAATTATGTGCATCTAAGATATACAAAACGGTCTACAAACTAGACATGCATATTGATTGAAATATATTAACTTAGAAGGCATTTGGAAAAGTCAGGTTATACGACTTTAGTATTCAATCCACCTCATCATGCAATGATTGAACTTTAAGGCAGTGTATCAAAATCAAGATCTAAACATAACACATGAGCAACCATGCAATCAATACACCTTTTGAAAGATAATCTTTATTACAACATTTTATATCAACAATTGTAAGCATAAGACATCTGATAAACGTTTTTCATGGGGAAATAGATGTCATATTCATCAATAGATTTGCTGAAAGGCAATGAGAAGATATTTGAGAATTATACTATGTCTGTAGTATACTCAGATATGCATGGTGCTATGCTACATTATCCGGTTTGTGCATTGGATTGTGATACGGATGCTGAAAAAAATTCGGAATTCAATGGAAGGAAAGGAAAAAAAAAACAGTATCTAATGGAAAAAATTCGAATTACATAGGACGCCATCAAGGTGAGCCATGATGAAAGTGAGACTGCCACTGCGTATGTCTGATGAACTGTTATTTGTGCCTTCGTTCATATATAGGCTACTGAGATTGAAATGGCCGTGAAGCTGCAGAGAAAGCATGTCTCAAAACAGATTTGGCAACTTGGCAAATTTAGGAACAGTGTCTCTAGTATCTCAAATTTGAATCAATCTTGGTCTCCAGCAGTTTGAGATTTAACTGTTAGAATCTTGCCTGTGCTGATTTTCCATATTGATCATAAGAAATACGATGAAATAAGTCTTGGGTTTCTCAGCTAAATAGTCATGTAGTTCAGAAGAATGTTCACCTATGCCACAATCTATTAGCAACAGTATATGATAATCTGATAATAAAAAGTTGTTCTGTATTCACCTTATCATTATTTACTGAAGAATTTTTGTCTAGTGCCGATTATCAGATCAGTAACAATACGATAAAAAGTCATCCGTTGTAAATTCACTAAAAAAAAGATTTGTAGCAACGACACCTCTTTTTTCTTATAGAGCTGCCGCTCCTGCAAATGCATTTGTAGGGACAGTTGGTGTTTCTAGCCTCCATTCAACCAACACTACTCCCTCCCTCTCTCTTCCAGCGTTTGACCCATCTTTTCTTTCCTTTCTTCGTCGCATGGCCGATCCGTCCATCAGCAAGGCCGGCTTCGGCCCCACTTGGGCCAGGCCGGCCCGAGCGGAAGTTCGTGCGTGTCGTGCGACCCTGTTAAAGCGGCCCACATCCTCTGCCTCCGCACGGAAGAAATCACGGGCGCCCCTTCTGTTTCCAAACCTCGTCGTCCCCTGCGAGCCGCCGCCGCCTCCGCCTCCATCTGATCTCGCAGCCTCGATCTGATTTCGCCCACCGCTTTCTCCGCCGTCCATAGCACGAACACGATTCTGGCCGTCTCTGCCGCCAAGATATTTTGATCTCATCGGACTCACCGTCGTTCTCCTTGTCGTGCGCCCCAGCCGGAGATCGATCGTCGTCAGGACTTGCGCGTCTGCCGTCTTGGGCGCGCCATACAGGATCGGGCCTGCTCCCCGTGACCAGAGAAAGGAGAAGTCCTTCTCACCGGTCGATGGTGAAGATCGACCGTCGACAGCATCGTCCGTCGGTCAACCCATCGAGGAAGAGCCGGCCGGTCACCGCCGGCGTGTTTGCAGAAAAGGTCCCTTCCGCCTCTCTGGTTTCTCTGGATTTACATATGAAAATGCGCACGTCTTGGTTGCTTTGGTGAAACCCTAGAATTATAGTTCGTTTTTGGCAAAAATGCACATTGAAACCAGTAATTTTAATCATAACTTACCAGTTTTAAATCAGTTTTGCATGAAAAACTGGTGCTCATGAGTTCGTCACAACGTATATGCTATGGTTTTTTATGTGTTGTTAATGTTTGTCGTGCGGTTTTACTTATTTATTTTGTATTTTTCATTCGTATATGCTGGTTCGTGCTCATGCAGTTCATTATCAAGGAAGACCAAGCAATTCGATAGTCTAATGAGTAGCGGCAGTTTGGAGAAAGGTAAATGGCCCTTGATCATATTCTTATTCTATATAGTTTAGTTCACTATTACTTCATACATGTGTCGACTTTTGCATATCATGAGCCGTTAAAGTCTAAATTAACTGATCTTAAGCAATGTGTACACTTAAGATTGTACTATGTGACCTAAAATCCTTATTTATCAATGAATAAGCCTAATAATTGAAATTATAACTTATTATATTCGTGGTATAGAAATATAGATATATGCAGAACACATATATCGTCAACCAATATTTCATAAGTTTTCTATAACTAAATAGATGTCCCTATTGTGTTAGAAAAGAAACAAAGGAAAAAGTATAATTTAATAGAAGTACCTTTTTAGCATCCAAAGACATTAAACAATAATTGATTCCTATATCTCTCATCTATTATAAGGTTCGATTCTCACCTGTGCAAGAGCACGGGTTGATGGACCACTGAAATTCAATACGTCTAGAAATGGAAATCTATACATTTGCCATATGCGAGCAATCGTAAGTATAAGGACAGATGATGAGTATGGGTTATGCATAACGCACTAGTACATAACTGATTTTTGCAAATGGTATAAATGGATCTTCTGGTCCAGTTTTCAAAACTGTTACTATGCCATCAATTGTAACATAAGTGATTTTTTTTCTGAAGCAGTTTTAAAAATGTCCTTGAAAAAATAGGAGGCACCTACAAAAATCATTTACATACTAGTGACAGACATAAAGGACAAGAGGGAACTTTGGAAAGTAAGGGGGTGTCTGGGACTGCGCTCCCCGAACTCTGCTTACACAGTCCACCATGAACCATGTCGACAAAAACCTCGACTCCAGCGTTTTTTCAATCACCTACTGAAAAAGTTTAGATGCTGAATAATACACATGTAGATACTGGAAGGGTTAATTCTTTTAATTTATATTGTGCACAGCCAACAATTGAAGATGTTATTTTCCCATCCAGTGCTCATGAATAGCTTCATATATTTCATTTTTGAATAACATTGGGTTATACCTGCGAATGCTAGGATTAAGTGAAATTATCAAGAAATTACATTGATTGGTCTTTGTTATTCACAACAAATTCAAATTCTTGGTTCCAATATGGATAGCTGAGAAAATTACATGCACAGTATGGAGAACGTTAAGGTTTTTTACTCGCTTGACTTGTTTATGCAGGCTGATGAGTCCTTGATAATATCTAGTTAATGTACTCTTAAACTTTTAATCTGCATAGATCACTCCTCAGAAAACAGATCTCTGGCAAGCCCAGCAATGTCCGGCTGGTTGAGGTGCGTATCTTAGTTACTGAATTTACAGAGGCAAACCAAACCTCAATGTTGGTCTTGCATAATTGTGGCTATTTGTACAGGAAAAGAAGGAATTGGACGATCCGGGACAAGTTGGGACCTGAGCATGAAGTACATGAAGGAGGGATGAGAGGATCAATGAGATCAGGAAGCTGAAGCAGCACCGCGAGAAGCAGTTCAGCCTGCAGGAGCCCTAGCATCGGATGGACATGGCCCGTGTGGCTAACCTCAAGTACACACCCTCCAGCAGATGGAAGCCGCGATCGCCAAGCAAGAGAGAGAAACAAGGTTGAACATGATGCTCATTGAAACAGTCGGTCCTGAACAAATTTCAGAGGTATGCTTGTGTTCACTACCAGCATAGGAAATTCCATAAAAACGCTGAGTTGCCGAAGCCTAATCGTGCAGCATTTTGAGATGGTGCAGCGTCCTGGCTCTCATTTTTCCTTTTATTTACTTATATACTTACAGCTTATAAAAAAGAAACTATCTGTACGTTCTTTTTCCATATATTCAGTGATCTCCGGAGCATGGTATTTATGCAGCGATCATCATAGCACGTTAGGAGCCTTCTGGTCATTTACTTTTTTAATTTGTTTTTCAGGTCAAACATGTAGTGATATAATTCTTGAGTTGAACATGGTGTCTTTCTTCACACAACATACTTCTATGTACACTACGTCGGCGGTGGAGCTGTGGCAAGTTCAAGCAGGCCATTGAGTTGTTTCAAAGCCTATGAAGGGATGATAATGAGGTGAACAAATCTGTGCTCTCTATGAACTTAAATCTATTGATTGCCATGAACATTTCTATGCATTAATGGACTAATGCAAAAAATACCTTAATTAAAATAGATAAGATAGATCAAACAAGGATTTATACCTTAATTAGTTAAAAAACACCTTCAAACATGCACTTTGAAACCTGTAGTTTTAATCATAACTTACCAGTTTTAAATCAGTTTTGCACGAAAAACTGGTGCTCATGAGCTCGTAACAACGCATATGCTATGGTTATTTATGTGTTGTTAATGTTTGTCGTGTGGTTTTACTTATTTATATTTTTTATTCATATATGCAGATTCGTGCTCGTGCAGTTCAATATCAAGGAAGACAAGCAATTGGATAGTCTAATTTGTAGCGGCAGTTTGGAGAAAGGTAAATGCCCCTTGATCATATTCTTATTCAATATAGTTTAGTTCACTAACTTCATACATATGTCGACTTTTGCTTATCACGAGCCGTTAAACTCTAAATTAACTGATCCTAAGCAATGTGTTGTACTTAAGATTGTACTCTATGACCTAAAATCCTTATTTAGCAACCAATAAGCCTAATAATTGAAAATTATGACTTATCATATTCGTGATATGGTAATATAGATAGATGGAGAACATATAATTGTCAATCAATATTTGATAAGTTTTTATAACTAAATAGATGTGCCTATTGTGTTAGAAAAGAAACAAAGAGAAAAAAAGTATAATTTGTTAAAAGTACTTTTTATTATAATTTAATAAAAGTACTATTTATCATCTAGAGACATTAAACAATAATTGATTCCCATATCTCTTATCTATTATAAGATTTTTAAGCCCGTGCGGCGGGCTTGAAATCGAAATCTATACATTTGCCCCCTGTTCCGCTAGGCGGCGCCTAGGCGGCGATTGGGCGATTAATTAGGCGCTAATCGGAAGGGCACCGCGTCGTCGATTTGGGGCTAGGCGGGCTCCTAGGTGGACTGGTGGTGTACGCGAACTGTCAGAGCCACCTGCGCGAGGGCCATCAGCGCTGCGTCCTCTCAAGGAGTGGTAGCGCGTATGCGGGACGGTCAACTACGAGGGGCTGGCGGGGCGTCCCCACATGTCGGCGGAGATGCCCGACACATGTGCCTAGTAGGCGGCGGTGGAGGAAGACGAATAGGACTGGGCCAGCAGTGAATCTCGTGAGGGAGGGCACACAACGAATCTCGCGAGGCAGGGCGGGCGACAAATCTTGGAAAGCAGGGCAGCGGAGGCCAATCTTCTGCGTCGGGGAAAATAGTGTCGGGGAGGAGACGAATAGGAGCTCGATTCACTTTGCAAAACGCCAGGGTGCCGGTATGGGAGGGTTTTTGCAAAATAGTGAAAGAGCTTGCGGGCGTTTTTGTAAAATTTCCTGCTCTCGCTGTGTGCTACCGGATGGAGGATTGATGATCCACATCGATAGTTTGCATGGTTGCACATGATACGCTCCCTTCTATCCATCTAGGCCAGCATTTCTATCCATCTAGACTCACCATTCAGCTGTTTTTATATTTAGAAGATAATATATGCATATTTATTAGTATATATACAAAACGCCTAGAAAAACGCCTAGGACTGCCTAGGCGCGATTAATCCTGCCTTGGCACTAGGCAGTGGGTCACCGCCTAAAATCTAACTAGCGCCTAGCGGAACAGGCGTTTGCCGTATCGCTGCTTATCGTAAGTATGAGGACAGATGGTGAGTTCGGGTTATGCATAAACTAGTACATAACTGATTTTTGCAAATAGTTTAAATGGATTTTCTGGTCCAGTTCTCAACTTTTACTATGCCATCAATTGTAACACAAGTGATTTTTCTGAAGCAGTTTAAAAAAATGTCCTTGAAAAAATAAGAGGGGCCTACAAAAATCATTTACATACTAGCGACGGGCACAAAGCATGTGAGGGAACTTTGGAAAGTAACGGGGGATGTCTGGGACTGTTCCATGAACTTTGCTCTATAGAGTCTACCATGGACCATGTCGACCAAAACCTTGACTCCACCCTTTTTTCAATCACGGCCTACTAAAAAGTTTAGATGTTGAATTAATACACATGTAGATACTCGAAGGGTTAATTCTTTTTAATTTAATATTGAGCAAGCCAACAATAGAAGATGTTATTTTTTCATCCAGAGCTCATGAATAGCTAACTATATTTCACTTTTGAATAACATTGGGTTATACCTATGAATGCTAGGATTAAGTGAAAATTATCAAGAAATTACATTGATTGGTCTTTGTTATTCACAACAAATATAAATTCTTTGTTCTAATATGGATCACAGAGAAAATTACTTACACAATATGGATAACGATAAGTTTTTTTACTCGCTTGACTTGTTTATGCAGGCTGATGAGTCCTTGATAATATCCGGTTAATGTATTCTTAAACTTTTAATCTGCGTAGTTCACTCTTCAGAAATATAGATCTCTGGCAAGCCCAGCAACACCCGACAAACAAAACATCTTTTGTCTAATGTTATGTTTTGATGCTGGCCTCGCATTGTTGTGGCCATTTGTTCAGGAAATGAAGGAATTGGATGATCTGAGGGACAAGCTGGCACCTGAGCACGAAGTACATGCATGAAGGAGGGTGGAGAGGATCGATGAGATCAGGAAGCTGAAGAAAGGTATAGCAGCTCCACCAGCAGGTTAGTGTTCGCATCGCACAGAGCGCTGTCCATAGAAAGATTGGTCTATAGATGTGAGAGACCTTAGTCACAAAGTGTTCAACTACCCTAGCACGTTGGATCCTCCCTACAACTTGTTCCCTGAGGATTGGGCGCACGAGCCTTTCAAGATCACATGGCGGAGCAGTAACCTGTTCCTAAAGCGGCTGCGCTACCAAATCCAGCACCGGTGCCATGTCCTGTGCATGGATACACTGTGCCAAGGTCGTCGACGCCTCCTTCTCCATCAAGAACTCTACCGGCGACGATTGTTGCGCAAATGTCCGCCCTAGGCATCACGAGCACCACCACAAGCCCGGCACATGCCTATAGATAACCAACACAAGCGTGAGAGGCGTCGGAGGAACCATCAAACACTCTATCGCGAGTTGGAGGAATTAGTGCTGCAACACACTCAAGTGTGCATCCGGGTTGATGGTGATGTACGTCAAGAAGATGGGAGGATCATGTTTCGCACGTCCCTGACCCTAGAGAGCAATGAGAGGTATAACTACCTCCTCAAGCGATTGACTCCTAAACACGCCAAGCAAGGAGGTTGCTTCTACTCAAGAGCACCCCATGACTACAGATGAATCATGTGATGAAATTCGATGGCTAACAACGAATTTCTCGATTGCTAGCCTCTTACTATCTTCATAAGGTAGTCTACCCAAAACAATACCCTGATCAAAGCCACTCAAAATAGAGATAAAGAGTTCTAAAAAATTTTTATACCACTTGATCCAATGCACCGTGCATCTACCAATGCGGACGTCATCAGGATGCAAATTATCCTAAACCAGGCGTAAAAGGTGTCTCCAATAAGCATGATCAATTATGAAATCCTCCTCTGTATACAAATTTATCAATGGAAGATATGGGATCATCTAGTCAAGTTTAATCTGTCGAGCCACGCAATCAGGGTGGTATGACTCGGCTATGCACAAGCTGGCACATCTAAAAGGAAGCATTCTACGATGGAGAGATAAATTTGGCTTACAAGGAGACCAAATAAAGCTAGCGTCCTTACACAATAAATTGATGGCCTCTGCAGGATTAAAACGTTTGGGGAGTCCTGAACATAATATTTGCCATCATTGGTTTTTTTGAAACATGATGATAAGGTGGAATTGGTATGCCCTTTATCCTATCACCGAAAATGTTCCTAATATAAGCACCCATCTAGCCAATGATATAATGAACAGGCCACGCTAGAGTGTATCGATGGCCGCACAACCACCCAAGAAGCCATGACTAATACCCCAGGTCTAATCCGTGCTCCTTCACCAACAATGGCAAAACTACAAAGCCAAAGCGCCAAGAAAATTGCTTTGTAAGTCAGCGAAGAATTAATATCATTGGATGAAGGAGGACCTCCTGGTGTGTTATGGAAATAATCACACCATTCCTGAAATGAAACCTCACCTCCCACTTCTAGCCCCCCCATACTTTCAGAAGTTGAGATAAACATTTGGGATGTGATAAAAGGAAGGATCCTGCTCATGGTTGGAAGGGACAAATTGCTCATAAAATTCTTCATCTATGGGCAAACCCTCGATTCGAAGCATGTCTAAAAGGGTTATAGTGCGTTCATCGTCAACAAATTTAAGAGTGTTTGTGCCTGGGTTCCATCTCTATGAAGGATTTAAGCAATGAAGGAGATACAAGGTAACACCCTAAAGAATAATAAATGGCCCCATAGATGTAATCAGTGCCTTCTCCATCCCCTTTCAGATTCATATAGTGATGCTTTAAAATGGCAGTACCCCATTCCACATAGCCTGAAGGAATTCAAACATATTCTATATCAAAATATTCTCATCCAAGACCCTGTGATATCATGTGATTGCCCAAAGTGAATGCTTGCACAGATTGAGGTGACGATGCAGGAGGATAGAAACAACGACTGGGTGAAGTTGATACTGATCTCCACCCACGAACACTATTTTCCATCTCACCCATTTTTGACTCACGTGCTATAATCACAGGATTAGCCTCATCTCCAGATGTGGGGGCATGTCTAAAATTGAATCACTCTGGGAAGCGGCAGCCTCTCAAGGGAACAAGGAGGTAGCTCGTTTGCTTCCATCGCAGCCATCCACCGCGCGGACAAGCACTACAACTGTTGTCATCTTTCACGGTCTCGTCCCTACCCATGTCGTACAAGACGAGAATTGGAGGAGTGAGCAAGAGATGGATGAGGTTGCCGGCTCGAATAGATGGAATTGAGAGGAGCCAGTGAAAGAGGGATGCAGACATGCTGTTGGCTGCTGGGAGGGAGGGTGTAAAACAGGGTAATAAAAGGATGGTAGGCTAAATCAGGGTACAAATGGAGATAGTGTAAAACAGTGTGAATAGGAGGTAGGGTAAAATTTCGTGGGCGCACGGGTCAATATTGGAAAAGATGCAAATTATGGTTGACACTAGACCGGTTGAACAGTGGTATAAAGACATACCACAAACTCTTGGATTCAACTCCAAGTATGAAATGCAGTGAGATTACTACCATCGACCTAAGGGCTCAGAAAAAGCACAATAATTTTCAAAGCACCGCCTTAATAGCTTGCAAGGCACATAGAACAAGTAGGCTACCAAGACAATCATCAGTTCATTAAGTAACCATACCATGACCAGGAATACGGTATTCTCTACACATTTAAGGCTACAAATCATCAAGTGGGCTTAACCACCTGCACTATGTACCCGACAAAAGGGTTCTAGCCATCTCCCACACTTGGGGCTTAATCGCCTGCACTGTTTACATGACAAAAGGGTTCCAACCAACTTCCACAATCGTTGCTCTTTGCATTCTTTTTCTACTTTGCCCTCTGCCTTCTTTTTGCCTTCCTAGAAGCATTTTCCTTCTCAGGAGTAGTTTGCGATTTCTGCTTCTTTCCCTTAGTTGCCATAAGAATGCAACAAAAGTAAAACACTTGTACAAATGTACAAATATAGACAAAAAGATGAATGGTTAAAAAAAGGCCTTACTGACATATTGTTAAGTGGCTCATTAGACTCCTTGGGCAGCGGCCAAGGGAACTCCTTGGGTAGCGGCGCTTTGTTTAATTTGTGGTATAAAAGGTAACACACAACCGTACCTTATAGTCTGCAAGGTTCATACCATCCTTTAGCCAATCCCGTTCACCATACTCCATAAATAATAAGGCCAATAGACGGCCATCAGATATCTTATCCATATGAGAAGACCAAACAACACGACAGCTCTTTCTATGACAGCATAGATTCTTGCCTACGGCAGCTAGTAGTTTGTTAAAGGTGGTCATGCAAATGGCATCGCCTTCAGACCAGGATTCACTAGAATTGTTGCAGCTTAGAAACTCAAACTTAACGTGTCTTGAATTGTAACAAAAAGACAAACATACGGTCATCACCGGTGATCACGAGGATAAATATCTGTAAAAACAAAATAAATGGCCCCATACATGTAATCGGTGCCTTCTCCATCCCCTTTTAGATTTAAACAGTGATGCTTTAAAATTGCAGTACCCCATTCCACATAGCCTGAAGGAATTCGAACGTATTCTACATCAAAATATTCCCATCCAAGACCCTGTGATATCACGCGATTGCCCAAAGTGAATGCTTGCACAGATTGAGGTGATGGTGCAGGAGGATAGAAACAACGGTTGGTTTTATGTTTTACATAACCTCCATTACATTGATGTGACATTGTGTATATATACATGGAAAAGGATCAATGGAAGGGGCTTGAACACAATTCTTCTCTTGTCTCTTTTACATTTTCGCATTCCTACTCGAAACACGTTATCAGCACGTTGCTCCAACCCCGCTGATCAAGGTATGCCGCTGCTAATGTCGCCATTAGCTCACTTGATCTTACAAGCTATCATGTTTCATTTTCATTATGCACATGCTTGCGGCTTTCATTTCGCCCATCCCAATGTCCAAAGCGATCTCCTACGGATGATTGAAATGTTACTCGGTAATGCCGCCAACATGGCGGCACAGAACTGTTCCTTCCCCAATCGTCAGATTATATATGCCTTGCGTGTGCCATCGGGAAATTAATTTTGAGACCCTCTTACCTCAAAATTCAAGCTAAGCCACTCAAGTGTCTTGAACGCATTCAAGGAGACATATGTGGACCTATCCAACCATTGTCTGGACCATTCAGATATTTCATGGTTTTAATAGACGCATCCACACGATGGTCTCATGTGTGCCTTCTCTCCACACAAAACCATGCATTTGCTAAAGTAATTGCTCAAGTTATCAAACTAAAAGCGCAATATCCTGAACATCAAATCCAGTCAATTCGAATGGATAATGCCGCTGAATTTTCCTCTCGTGCCTTCAATGACTATTGTATGGCCTTAGGAATTCAAGTTCAACACTCTGCTCCATATGTCCACACTCGAATGGGTTGGCAGAATCTCTCATCAAGAGAATCAAACTTATTGCAAGACCACTTTTTTATAGAATAGCAATCTACCAACATCATGTTGGGGTCAAGCAATTGTACACGCTGCTAACTTAATTCAATTAAGTCCCAACCGCTTATCATACAACCTCCCCCGTTTGCAACTAGTACGTGGAAATCCTCTAAGCATTTCCCATCTGTGTAAATTTGTTTGCGCTACATACGTGCCGATCTCACCACCGCAACGTACAACAATGGGCCCCCCACGTAAAATTGGGAATCTATGTGGGATATAAATCACCGTCTCTATCATAAAATATTTAGAACCTCTTACAGGAGATCTATTTACGGCCCGTTATGCTGATTGTATCTTTGACGAAGATCACTTCCCGGCATTGGGGGAGACAATATATCACATAGACAATGCCAGAAATTAATTGGGATGCCATAGCCATCTCCAACAATGATCCATGTACTTCAGAATCTGAACTTCAAGTTCAGAAAATAATCAATCTGCAACACATTGCAAATAACACGCCAGATTCATTTACTGATTATAAGGGTGTTATGAAATCCTATAATCCTGCAAGGAATGTGCCTGCAAGAGTAGAGGTACCAAATTAAACTACTCAACTCCCCTCGTAAGAGGGGGAGGTGTACGACAATTTCCATGGATGAAGCTTCTTGCAAGCAAAAGAAAAGGAAGGCGAAATCTTCCAAAACAGTAAATGCAACTCAAACTCATGTCGATGCCGACCCTTAAGCGACGAAGAGTTGATATCGAGGAAAAAATGTGCGTTGGATTTCCCTAAATCCACCGAAGGGAACATTGTCATTATGAATGATGATTGATGATACAACTAAAAAGACATTCGATTTTTGATGGTGTTCTCACCACGGGATGATCAAGATGTTGTGTACGCCGACACGTCTCCACTAGTCATTTCGTCTTAGATGACTATAATGTATACATATTTGTCTATGGACAAACAGGAATATGCTAAATATGCTTCAGTTTATGCATTAATTAATATCCAAGATGCCATAGGAGGGTCCAAATTCTACCAAATCATGGAGCTAGATGTCCAAGTGTTTGAAGGCAGCTTGATTATGATCATTAGCGGATGCGACGATTCTGTAATAACTCATTCTAGTAGTCTTCCTTCATGCTTGCCCGTAGAAATTGAGGGTGGGAAGAAAATGCCAAGGCCAAATATGACTTTTTTTATTAGTCATCCGCAAGGAGAGCCACATGAGTAAAAGGACAATTTTAACCTGGTTCAGATTCGTTATAGTAGGAGTACAAGCAGGGACATTGGTAAGCAAAGGATTACTGTTGAATGCTAAAGATGAGCTGGAGTTCCCTCCACAGCCTACGGTTCTCTTAGAAAGCAATACACCAATTTTGTCCCCCGCAAGACTCAATTTTGAGCCACTTGACAAGTAATAAGGAGCTGATATTGCCAAAGACTCCAAAGACTCCCCGATGCATCCATATGAGGTCAAAATCAATGATACAAAACCAGGTTTGGGGCATTTTACAAACATGAAGCAATGCATGAGATACTAGTTCAAACAATGTTAATCAAGACAACAGTCATCCTCTCGGCGCATGCCATGCATCATGGTGAGGGCTGGGAACCTATTTGCTCGAAAATGTATAGACGAGGAAGTTGTGGCATGCAGATATGGCTAGTAGTGAGCGTGTATCCAAGATCGAGCGCAAAGCTGAATGACTTAAGGAAGCAAGACATATCACAGTGAGGGAAGCAAGACATATCACGGTGAGGGCAAGGGACCTCTTTAATGGAGATTGTACAAATAGAAAGTTGTGGCTTGTGGATTTGGCTAGAAGTGAGCATGTATCCAAGACGGTGTGCAAGCTGAACGAGTTAAGGAACCAATACGTATTAACAAAATCATATTCTACATTGGCTGACGTCATGTCATCTTTTGTTAAGCAATAGTCATATATCCTACAAAAATTCCAAACTAACACACTTATTGTAAGATTTTCTAGGAGGAATCTTGAAATCATTTATGTTTGTGCAAATTAGCTCATCCGATAATGATGTTTTAGAAACCTTGTCTTCATTAATATTCGCCGGCCATGTTTGGCCTATTGAACTAGGACTATCAAAGGAAAAGATTCAGACCGCTAAACTTCAAAAGCTCAAACATGAGCTTGTAAGGAATAAGAAACAACTTCAGTGTAAGAATGATGAAGATTTAAGAAAGCTAAAAAAAAAAATTATAAAACTTTAAGACCAAAGCCAAAGGAAAAGAACAAATTGTTGAAAACTTGCAAAGTAAGGTGAAACACCCTCAAGTCTCATTACTTCCCAGGACACATTCCCAAATTACATCAAAGGAACAGCAGCGACGTCAACTTTCTATAACTAAAACAGGAAGAATAACAAAACCTACAAGTGAAGAGGAAAGGGCTGCAGGGACCTCTAACAGAAGGATCAAGAATTAAGGGCATGTTCAAGCATCAGACTAGAAGCTGTCTCCATGAACCTTGAATTTAACATACAGACTGCTAAAAAGACAGGTCATAGGATCGAGTATGATGATGAGACCACAGAAGATTCACTTTCCTATGCTAAAAAGACTACACTAGCATGTCCAATCAGCTTTCCTATGCCAATGATGAGGTCGGCAGACTTAAAATAGAGCTTCTAAATGCACATGCTGGAAATGAGTCTTGTTAGGTTACAACAAATAGATGGTCAAGGGGAAGCACCTACAACATTGTTCAGGAGATCAAAGATAATATCAAGGTTTTCAATCAATGTCGACCCGACCCCGAAGCGACATAGTGGATTTCCATGGATCCGCTGAAGGGAACATTGTAATTGTGAATGATGGTACAACTAACAAGACATTTGATTTAGATAGTGTTCACACCAAGGGATGATCAAGATGTTGTGTAGGTCACCTACAGCCAATGCACTACAGCCAATGCACTAGCATGTTCAATCAGCTTTCCTATGCTAATGACGAGGTCGGCAGACTTAAAATAGAGCTTCTAAATGCACATGCTGGAAATGGGTCTTGTTACCAAGTGTGAAGACTACAAATCCATGTACAATAAATAGATTGAGTGGGGAAACAAATACAATGTTATTCAGGAGATAAAAGAAAAAAAAATCGGGGTTTTCAAACAATGTCGACCCGACCCTAAAGCGACATAGTGGATTTCCATGGATCCACTAAAGGGAACATTGTAATTGTGAATGATGGTACAACTAACAAGACATTGGATTTGGATAGTGTTCACACCAAGGATGATCAAGATGTGTACGCTGATGCATCTCTACTAGTCACTTTTGTCTTAGATGTCTATAGCTTATGCATCTTTGCCTATGGACAAACAGGAATAGGAAGGACTTTTACCTTGGAAGGGTACCATGAAGTCAAAATCAATGGTACAAACCATGTTTGGGGCATTTTACAAGTAGGAAGCAATGCAAGAGCTACTAGTTCAAACAATATTAATGCGCACAACAGTCACTCTCACTACATGCCACGCATCAAGGTGAGGGTTTGGAACCTCTTTAATGGAGATTGTGCAGATAGCAAGTTGTGTCTTATAGATTTTGCTAGAAGTGAGCATGTTTTCTAGATCGGTGCGCAAGATGAACAACTCAAGAAACCAGGACATATTAACAAATCACTTTCAACATCGGGTGACATCACGTCAACTATTGTTAAGCAAAACAGTCATATATACTACAAAAAAATTCCAAATCGACACGCTTGTTTCAAGATTCTCTAGGAGAAAACTTAAAAGCATTTGTGAGAAGACGAAGCGAGAGGATACCAACAGACTAGAGAAAGCAAATTGAGACCAAACTATGAGAAGAAGATTGAGTAGGTCACCTACGGCCAATGCACTAGCATGTCCAATCGACTTTCCTATGCCAATGATGAGGTTGATAGACTTAAAATAGAGCTTCTAAATGCACATGCTTTGGAAATGAGTCTTGTTACCAAGTGTGAAGATTACAAATCCATGTACAACAAATAGATA
Source organism: Hyparrhenia diplandra (assembly GCA_015847255.1). Classification (NCBI taxonomy): domain Eukaryota; kingdom Viridiplantae; phylum Streptophyta; class Magnoliopsida; order Poales; family Poaceae; genus Hyparrhenia; species Hyparrhenia diplandra. Next base: position 121,187 of record JADLZK010009286.1, on the reverse strand, counting down.
GTCAAGGGAAGGACCTACAACATTGCTCAGGGAGATAAAAAGATAATATCGGGGTTTTCAATCAATGTCGAATTCGAACCCAAAAGCGACATAGTGGATTTCCATGGATCCACTAAAGGGAACATTATTGTAATTGTGAATGATGGTACAACTAACAAGACATTCAATTTGGATAGTGATCACAGCAAGGGATGATCAAGACGTTGTGTACGCTGACACGTATCCACTAGTCATTTTTGTCTTAGATGGCTATAGCGTACGCATCTTTGCCTATGGACAAACAGGAAATGGAGATACTTTTAACATGGAAGGGTTTACATGAGGTCAAAACCAATGGTACAAACTAGGTTTGGGGAATTTTACAAGTAGGAAGCAATGCAAGGGCTACTAGTTCAAACAATGTTAATGAGGACAACAGTCACTCTCACTATATGCCACACATCATGGTGAGGGCTTGGAACCTCTTTAATGGAGATTGTGCAGATAAGAAGTTGTGGCTTGTAGATTTGGCTAGAAGTGAGCGTGTATCCTAGACCGGCGCGCAAGCTAAACTACTTAAGGAACCAGGACATATTAACAAATCACTTTCTACATTGGGTGACATCATGTGAGCTCCTGTTATGCAAAACAGTCATATATCCTATATAAATTCTAAACTAACACGCTTGTTGGAAGATTCTCTAGGAGAAAACTTGAAAGCATTTATAAGAAGACAAGCAGAGGATACCGGTAGACTAGAGAAAGCAAATTGAGACCAAACTATGAGAAGAACATTGAGTAGGTCACCTACAGCCAATGCACTAGCATGTCCAATCAGCTTTCCTATGCCAATGTTGAGGTCGGCAGACTTAAAATAGAGCTTCTAAATGCACATGCTGGAAATGGGTCTTGTTACCAAGTGTGAAGATTACAAATCCATGTACAATAAATAGATGGTCAAGGGGAAGCAAATACAACGTTGTTCAAGAGATAAAAGAAAATGTCAGGGTTTTCAAACAATGTCGACCCTACCCTAAAGCGACATAGTGGATTTCCATGGATCCACTAAAGGGAACATTGTAATTGTGAATGATGGTACAACTAACAAGGCATTTGATTTGGATAGTGTTCACACCAAGGATGATCAAGATGTGTACGCTGATGCATCTCCACTAGTCACTTTTGTCTTAGATGTCTATAGCTTATGCATCTTTGCCTAGGGAAAAACAGGAATAGGAAGGACTTTTACCTTGGAAGGGTACCATGAGGTCAAAATCAATGGTACAAACCAGGTTTGGGGCATTTTACAAGTAGGAAGCAATGCAAGAGCTACTAGTTCAAACAATATTAATGCGCACAACAGTCACTCTCACTACATGCCACGCATCAAGGTGAGGGTTTGGAACCTCTTTAATGGAGATTGTGCAGATAACAAGTTGTGTCTTATAGATTTTGCTAGAAGTGAGCATGTCTCCTAGACCAGTGCGCAAGCTGAACGACTTAAGGAACCAGGACATATTAACAAATCACTTTCAACATTGGGTGGCATCATGTCAGCTCCTGTCATGCAAAACAGTCATATATCCTATATAAATTCTAAACTGACACGCTTGTTTCAAGATTCTATAGGAGAAAACTTAAAAGCATTTGTGAGAAGACGAGCAGAGGATACTAGCGACTAGACTAGAGAAAGCAAATTGAGACCAAACTATGAGAAGAAGATTGAGTAGGTCACCTACAGCCAATGCAATGGCATGTCCAATCGGCTTTCCTATGCCAATGATGAGGTCGGCAGACTTAAAATAGAGCTTCTAAATGCACATGCTTTGGAAATGGGTCTTGTTAACAAGTGTGAAGATTACAAATCCACGTATAATAAAACAGGTGGTCAAGGGGAAGCAAAGACAACGTTGTTCGGAGATAAAAGAAAATATCGGGGTTTTAAAACAATGTCAACCCGACCCCAAAGCGAGATAGTTGATTTCCATGGATCCACTAAAGGGAACATTGTAATTGTGAATGATTGTACAACTAACAAGACATTTGATTTGGATAGTGTTCACACCAAGGGATGATTAAGATGTGTACTGTTGACGCATCTCCACTAGTCACTTTTGTCTTAGATGTCTATGACTTATGCATCTTTGCCTATGGACAAACAGGAATAGGAAGGACATTTATCTTGGAAGGGTACCATGAGGTCAAAATCAATGGTAAAAACCAGGTTTGGGGCATTTTACAAGTCGGAAGCAATGCAAGAGCTACTAGTTCAAACAATATTAATGCGCTGTGATCACTCTCACTACATCCCACACATCAAGGTGAGGGTTTGGAACCTCTTTAGTGGAGATTGTGCGAGATAGCAAGTTGTGTTTTATAGATTTTGCTAGAAGTGAGCATATCTTCTAGACCGGTGGGCAAGCTGAGCGACTTAAGGAACCGGGACATATTGACAAATCACTTTCAACATTGGGTGACATCACGTCAACTATTGTTAAGCAAAAACAGTCATATATCCTACGAAAATTCTAAACTAACACGCTTGTTTCAAGATTCTCTAGGAGAAAACTTGAAAGCATTTGTGAGAAGACGAGCAGAGGATACCAGCAGACTAGAGAAAGCAAATTGAGACCAAACTTTGAGAAGAAGATTGAGTAGGTCACCTATAGCCAATGCACTAGCTTGTCCAATCAGCTTTCCTATGCCAATGATGAGGTCGACGGACTTAAAATAGAGCTTCTAAATGCACATGCTGGAAATGAGTCTTGTTACCAAGTGTGAAGATTACAAATCCATGTACAACAAATAGATAGTCAAGGGGAAGGACCTACAACATTGCTCAAGAGATAAAAGATAATATCAGGGTTTTCAATCAATGTCGACCCGACCCCAAAGCGACATAGTGGATTTCCATGGATGCACTAAAGGGAACATTGTAATTGTGAATGATCGTACAACTAACAAGACATTCGATTTGTGTACGCTGACACGCATCCACTAGTCATTTCTGTCTTAGATGGCTATAGCGTACGCATCTTTGCCTATGGACAAACAGGAATTGGAGATACTTTTAACACGGAAGGGTTTACATGTGGTCAAAACCAATGGTACAAACTAGGTTTGGGGAATTTTACAAGTAGGAAGCAATGCAAGGGCTACTAGTTCAAACAATGTTAATGAGGACAATAGTCACTCTCACTATATGCCACACATCATGGTGAGGGCTTGGAACCTTGTTGGTGTAGCCCCTCGAAAGCTACCCCCCTTGGTAGGACGAATTACTCAACTAGGCCAAACTCAACACACGAAGGTGGATGCTAATCTGGAACACTCCTTTCATTAATTTTCAGTCCTTTTACAAAGCCCCCAGGGGGGTCTATTTATAGTCCGTAGACTATTACAATTCCATTTTTACCCTTCTATCGACCCTAGGCCTCACCGTTGCCGTCAATGACAAAGGGGGCAGGATGGTACTTTTCGCCTCCTATTGCATCTTCTCTCGATGCCACGGCGCCGATCTCGTAACTCGCAAAAGACAAAAAGCCGCCAGGATTCGGTTTTCCGGCTGGGAGCGATTGGTTTCGTTAGAGCGGACCGGAACGAATCGATTCAACCCGACACTCGCTGGGACTGTTCTCACGACCTTCCGGCTCAATCAACCGAATGTTGTAGTCTTCGCCCGTGCGTTGCGGCCCGGCCCGCGTGAGACGGTTTGACGAAAGCCTCGACGATTCGGCCATCCCGGCCGAAGGTCACTTAGCCTTCATCCCCGATCATTCGGCGTGTCGAGCCTTACCGAAAACCGGTGTTTTTCGACCATAAGGTGCGAAAGCTCCGGGTTTCGGTCACCACCTCACCTGAGCACTCTTGGCCCCCGGGTTCAACCTCGACGGATGAATTGACATTCGTCCATAGAGGCCGAATGCCCGACCGCTTCGTTAGGGCCGCCGCCATCTCTTGTTCAAGATCCACCCAGTCCTTGGGCCGACCGTAGGGGGTGGGCGGGTTTCGCTCTCCCCCAATAGTAGCCCCCTCGAGACCAAGGATAAGGTTCTTTTTCGTCCTTTCCTTGGTTTCACCTCAAGGCCCACAAGAAACCCCCTCGTCACTAAAAACCTAGCTATTTCTTTTTAGTGTTACGTAATAATAATAATTTTTTTAATCTAATCTCGAAGTCGAATCGACGCCTTGGTTTGCGTGCCCCGAGGTAGCGGATGGGGACGCCCCTCGATCCATGAGCCCATTTTGGCTATTTAAAGGCCCTGTGGCGGGGGATTGTTATCTCCCCGGCTCATTTGCACCCGCCCCGTCCTCCGTCTCCTGGCTCCCGAGCTCGGGGAGCTTCCGGCGATCCTTGCCTTCGAGGCTTTGGGGCATTCGGCGTCATCGGGCTTCGAGGCTCAAGAGCTTTCGGTGGCTGCATTCCTTCGGGTGAGTTTTCTTTTTCCTCTTTCTTTTTACGGTTGAGTTGGGTGCATACTCTTTACTTTAGGGTTTCGCCGTTTTTATTTTGCATTTTAGGTTTCGTTGAGTTGATAGGATGTCGGGTTCGCTTTGTTTTGGGATCCGGCTCTTGGCCAAACTCAGTTTCGATAGCGATTCTTCATCAAGAGTTCGTTTGACTACTTGACTCCTCGAGCCCGGCATCATCGCCTATCTCGGCGGTCGCTAACGTGATCAATGCGCTACCTCTCCAAATCCATCAATCCGCATTTATATTCTAGCTCGGACACCGAATCTACAAGTTACGAAAGTGAAGCCCGGTGAGTCCTCGTGTTTTGGGCGAGATGGACGTTGATATCGAAGGGTCCCCTGTAGGGGGTGATGTTGTGGCCGAGCCGGATCCTAGTCTCTCGGCTGCTGCTGAGCCCGAAAGCTTGCTCTGTACGCCGCCGGAAGGGTCGACGACGAAAGCTTCACGCGGCAAGGAGGGTTCCGGGGAGAATGCGGGGGCCTCGTGTTCTTCGTGAGGTTTATCGGGCCGGACGATCGCGTGTCACCGAATGGTCCTGAATGAATACGTACGGAAAGGATTTATGGACCGACGGACCCGGGCCCTCTGCAGGGCGCCGGCCGCTGGTGAGAGGACCCCGAATCCTAGACCCGGGGAGGCTTTGGTTTTTAAGGATTATTTCCGGGCTGGGTTTCGTCTTCCTTGCGAGGACGTGTTTATTGGTGCCGTGCCGTGAACGATTCGGAGTTCTGAGATACATCATCTTACACCGAATCGTTCACTGTCCGGGGGCTTTCGTGCGGGCAATGAAGATGATGGGTGCCCCGCTTTGTGTTGAAACGTTCGTTCAATTTTATGCCCTTCATAAGAAGCCCAAGAAGATTCGGGATGTAAGGAAAGAGGAGCACCGTGTTGTGCGATTTGGTGGATATACCTTCATCCCAAAGGGTAACATTCGTCTGGCTCCTGCTTTTTGCAATAAGTGGACAAAGTGGATGGAGTTTTGGTTCTATGCCCGAGTCAGTGCTAGAAATGAAGAAGAATCCGTTTAAATCGGGGGACGCCTTTGAACAGCGCCCTTGAAAGCGAATGGTTCCTCTGAGCGAAATGTCATGCTTGCATTTGATGCGGATGTGGAAGGTAATGCCCGAAGCATCTCCGGCCTTCCTCGGCACTTTAGAAAGGCGAGCACCCGCGATCTTGTGGAAGAATGGATCGCTATGGAGGTTCGTCCGTTGAGCTCTCGTGTTAGATTCGAGGTCGAATCTCCTAGTTATAATTATGAAAAAGAATCGGTTCAAGCTTCCGTGCCCTCGAGATTTCATTCCAAGAAGGCCTTTCGGGAGTTTGTGACAGACGAAACTGATTCGATTCTCGGCATAGTGAGTGATCAAGAATACAAATTGGCCTTTGAGATTATTGGGGAAAACGCTGAATCAACCGTGCTTTCGACGCCATGGGGGTGCCGTACCCTCATCGTTTGACACACCGGAGGAAGCGAAAGCGGAGAGGGCAGCGCGGAAGGCGGCTTGTCGGGGCAAAAATGTTTGCCTTGATTCGGCTCCTCATGAGCGAGTAAAAAGGCGAGAAGACGACTCAAAGAGGCCGGGCCGAAAGAGCCTCGGGACGTTGAGGTAGGTCGCCCTTCGGCTAAGGTCCTCGGGTCTTCATAGCCGAAAGGTCACATTCGGCCCGTACTCGCCGATTTGGCGTTGTTACTTGCGCCGGTATAATGTTCTTTTTGACCGATGATTTTGATTCGCTTATTTAGCATTCGTCTTCTCTAAATTTTTTTTTGTTACTCAAAGATGATTTCTTCGTTCGGGTTATCTCTAGCGAATCCAGGTGACATGGCCGGAAAAGCCGTGAAGGACCCCTTTGGCGACCCTCAAGGACTCGGGTCCTATGTTCGCGAATGTCAAGCGTCCTCGTGACGGAGGGGTCATCAGCTTCTCGTGCGAGTGCTGCGGCATCAAAGAAGCGGCGAACAAAGAGCCCCTCGCGCCCGACAGCCCCACCTTCGTCTGGCTTTGCTCCGAAGACTGCCGGGTAAGTCTCGGTTTTACCGAGTTTCATCAAGAGTTCCGGCATTTTCAAGGATTGCCTTTTCGGCCACGGTGCTCTCTCTCTCGGAAGCACGTCTAGTGACTTCAGGGGAGCCCGTTGTTTACTCCGGGTTTAGTTCCCCGAGGAGATGAGCCCGAGAAGGGAGAAGACTTACAAGCTTGCTCGATGTCTTGGAGCGGATTCGGATGCTAGAGTGGTTGCGGGGGTGGATCCTCGCACGCTTCCCCTCCTTCCCTCGGATGCCGGCGTCAGATTCGGCACCGACTGCTCCTCCTCCTTCGTCGCTCCTCATACAGAGAAGGAGTTGTTAAAGATGGAGCCCCAGCTCCTCTTCGATGCCCTCAACTTCTATGCCACGGGGGTGAGTTCAATTTTTCTTTTCTCATGTTTTGTGACGAATGGTTGTTTCGCACTTCCCTTATTGATTCGTATTTTCTCACTTTGGACAGTCCATGCTTGTCGCACGCACCTCGGAGAAAAAGTTCCGGGGACAGGCAGCAGCGGGCCCTTGAGGCCGAAAAAAGCCAAGGTTGAGAAGCTGGCCAAGGACTTGAAGACGCCAAGTCCGACAAGACGCAAAGCCGAGGCCCGGGCGAAAAGGCCGAGAACAAATTGAAAACCCCTCGGAGGCCGAGTTGGAGGACTCAAGGAAGGCCAACCATTCGCTCTCCCGGTTTTGGACCATGAGACGAGGGGGTCGGTATTTCGTCCCCTCGCAGGCTAGCGGCATCATTCGGCGACGAAGCCGTCCCTCCCTCGGAGCTGAGCCCCAAGATGAGGCTCACTGGCTCGTGCAAGAAATCAATTCCTTGCACGGTCGGGTGGAGACGGGGAGAGGCTACGCCTCCCTTGAAACCCTACGGGCTTTCGGGACAGCCCACGCATCAAACAAAGTTGCTCTCATATTGAGGCCATTGAGCGAATGAGGACCACCCGCCGTGTCTGGCGCACCAGAGCCGGCGCTTTCGGCAGTAAATTTTACAAGGACTACTTGGGCTGAAGGGAGGGAAAGACCTCGCGATGTTTCGAGGCGGCGAATCCCGAGCTAGCGTAAGTTTGCGTTTCTTTACGTTTTATTTTTTGAGATTCGCTTCTTTTTTATTGCTCTATGCTTACGAATCTTCTTTTTAACATGACGCAAATCTGCTGAAGATAAGGCTGAGATTCGGGCTAAGGTCGATGCCTTCATCGCGGGCGTGACGGCCGGACCCCAAACGCCCGAATCGGGCGGAATCCCTCTAACGCCGGAACTCCCGACTCCACCACCCCGAACGGCATGGCGAGCAACATTCGGTGAGGATAGGGTAGAGTAGTTTTTCTTTTGAGTAAATGTTGGATTCGGCCTTGGTGGCCCTTTTCTCGTAATGATACGCTTTTTAAGACATGTTTGGTTTTTTTTTTTTTTAAATTATGTGGCGGGTTTCCCGATGAGGGGACTTCCGGTTTATTGGAAGACTTGTTTCCTTTAAATGTTGAGCGAGATGGATTCGGTGTTAGCGGTGCTTCATGGCTTAAGGCCGTGGAAGATCATCCTAGCGAGGTAGAGGAATTTTTACGCCACGCCGGAACAGGATCCTTCGGCGTGGCCGGCGTATGCTCGACTTTTTTGGAGCACTTTCGTTCCCTCTATTAGGCGAGAGCAACTTAGTTCGCGGCGTTTTTGCTTGAGCCGAAAGTAGAGGTAGAGGATCGAACCTATTGAGCTTTTCGGCTCCTAGATATAGGTATTGCTCGTGAGGGACCTTTGGTTGAACAAACCATGTAAATGATACTTTCGATTATCAAGCTGTTTCGTTTTCTCGAAAATATTTGTGCATTACAAGAAACCCCCTCCCCTTTTTGTGAGGAAACGAAAGTTGTCGAAAGTTGTTTTAAAGTTGGCTGAGTTCTTGTACAAGTGATGTCTTTGCGCAAGCGGACTTTGCCTACCTTACCGTCCGAATGCTTCCTTCGAACATTCGGCCATCTTGGAGCTAGAGCTTTTTCTTCTTTGCCGGGCATTCGGTATGAGTGAGGGTGCTTGACATTGTTACGTGGTAGGGCTTGGGCGAAACGTGTGATCTTTCGGCCTTGATGAGCTGGCCTTCTTATGCACTCGAGCGGTCGGCCTTGCACGTGCCATGCGGGCCGGGATGGACTCGTGCAATGGAGAATCTTGTCTCGGGTTTCGCCAGAGCATTCGAGCTTGATTTCGATGTTCGAGAGTTGAGCTACTTGCTTTCTTGAAACCCGGATATTGTCGGCTAGCGGGAGTAATCCTGCTAGGCTGAATGGTCGACGAGCCGCATACGCGGCCCTCTTTCGTGTCTTGACCGGGGAATTCCCACATGGTGAGGCTCGCCCTTCACCGGGCTAGTTTCGACTCTCCACTTCTCTTTGGCCGAATGCTCCCTCGGCCTTCGACTCCTCTCAATCCTAAATGGCCGAAGCCACGAGGACGGGATGTAATCCCCTATTTCGCCTCTTATTTTTTCTTTGGTGTCTACTTAAGAAGGTTGTTGTCACCTATGCGACTTGTTGTCGCTTCGAGAGATATGTGACCCTTGGGGTCTTTTTTTATAGTGGCCTTGGATGTCCTTTTCTCAATCTTTGGCCTTTATTGTTTTTGATTTGCCCGAAAGATGCAATGGATGACTACGGACACTCTTCTTTCATTGATTGCGCATACCTACTTATTGTCCTTTTTGGACTTTGGTGTATTAATCCTCTGGCGTGCCTTTACTAGGCGACTTGCATTGGTGGCGAACCTAGCCTTTTTGCAAGTTTCGGTTGGCTTAGGCGTTTTTGCCTTTTGCTTATTTTGGGATTGTCACTTTGTGACTTCCTCCCGACATTCGGTCCTTTCTGACCTTGGTCTTTCGGCTTCTCAAGCCTCTTGTTTGCTGATCTTTTCAGCATATACATCCTTTCCTGATACGTGATATGCCGAATATAGCAAGAATGATGAAGCCACTTCTTGCTTTCGGCTCTTTTCTTTTGATGATTTGATGCTTGGGGAAAATGGAACCTTTAAAGGGGCTCATAACCGAATGTTTTAGGGTTGCCTCATTAAAAACCCTCACACCCCGAAAGGGCTTCCCCATGAGGAGGAAAAAGAGCGCAACCCTATTGTAGCTTCCCGTGTTAATTATTACAAACCATAGAGAAAGAAAAGAAAATTACAACTCCCAAAGACTGGGAGTATTCGTCACGCATAGAATCTGCGGAGATTGTCCGCGTTCCATGTGTGATTGGATTCGTCGCCTTCTTCCGTCCGTGGGCGAAAAGACCCTGTGCTTGACCATGCTTGCGACGACGAAAAGGCCCGTACCATTGGGATCGTAGCTTGCCCCCGCTTGTCGACATGCCGGAACCCGATTGAGATTGCCCTGGTAGATGTTCTTTTTCAAGGATCTTCTTGTCCCTCCAGCTTTTGCGTTTCCTTGTGATAGTTGTCGAGGTTCTTCGCGGCTGCAACTTTCGAATTCGATGTGTCGGCATCTACAAACCTTTGAATTTCAGTTACATCGGCTATCACGTGTGCGAAATGAGCCTAGCTTGAGCTCTTCGGGTGTTATGGCCTCTTCGCCATAGAGTAGGCGAAAACGGGGTGAACCCGGTTGCCCGAGACTTCGAGATGTTGTGGCCCCAGGGCGCAAATTCATCTCGGCTGGCCATTTTCCCTTGCTTGCATCCCGAGACACTTGGAGATACGGTGAGAAGATTAGGCCGTTGGCCTTTTCAACCCTTCCGTTGCTTTGCGGATGGTAGACCGATGCGAAAGTCACTTTGATGGAGCGCTCCTCACAGAAGTTCCTAAACTCAATTGAGTCGAACTGCTTGCCGTTGTCCACGATTATGTAGGATGGGACTCCAAAGCGGCGACTATCATCCATTTGCCATCTGGCGATCAAGGTGGTCGAGGTGATTCGGGCCGGAGGCCTTGCTTCTATCCACTTCGTGAAATACTCAAGCGCTCGGGCGGCGAATCTCACGTTCCACGGTCTTTGTTGGCAACGCCCAACTATGTCTACGCCCCAATGTTGAAGAGGCCAGGTTGGCACTATCGATCCGGGTTGGGTTGGATGGCGCGTTACGCTTCTTGGCAAACATTTGGCAACTCTCGCATGTCTTTACTAGGCAATTTGGCGTCTTCGGTTCGTAGGCCAATAAAATCCTTGTCTCATTGCTCGTGTGTGTGATTTCGTGAGGTCCCCTATGGGCTCCACACATTCCTCCATGTATTTCTTCTAGAAGCTTGCTTCCTTCTTACGTCTTGATGCACTTGAGCTTGAGCTACTATACCGTCTTTGTACAATTCACCTCTTATGATTGAATAGTGCTTTGTTCGCGACTCCATACGTTCTTTGCTCATGCTTGGATTCGGGCTCATAGGTGCCTGCTAGGAATGCGAATATGGGACTTCTCCGGTCATGGCTTGCGATGACATGAATGCTCTTTGGCACTTCCTCTTCATCTCGATTGCTTTAGCCGAGGATTCTTTGAAAAAATACATCCGGAGGGGTTGGGATCCCTAATCGTCACTGCTTTTAGCCAACTCGTCTGCTTCTCTTTTTCAACTAGCGTGGTATGTACTTTATTGAGAACCCCGCAAAGTGCTTCTCCATCGATCTTACCTTTGTAGATATCTAATAAGAACTGGTTCCCTCGCCGTGTACTCCTTCTCGCGGTGTCCACCGACCACCTGAGAGTCCGTGCGAATGATGCATCTTTTAACTCCCATAGCCCTTAGCTTTTGGTGCTAGCGATCTGACCGTGACTTCGGCTGTATTGTTGGCGCTTGTGAATCACAACCGGTCACAGCGTGATCGATTGGCGGTCCCCTGTTGGGTGTCGAGTGCGAAACCCCAGACCCTTTATCGCACCGGTTCGTCGCAAAGCGCCGTCGAGGTAGGTTCGTCAAAACCTCCGGACCTGATTCGGGCGGCGGGTGTCCAATGGCGCTATGAAGTCGGCTATCGCCTTTGACTTTATTGCTGATCCGTGTTCGTAATCAATCACGAATTCGTTGAGCTCAGCTGCCCACTTTCCAACTCTTCCGGCCGGCCATTTGTTTCGAACAGGCCTCCGGTGGGTGAGAAGAGATAACTCGGATCTTATGTGCCCGAAAGTAATGTCTTTAGCTTTCGGCTAGCCATCGGGACCGTGTAAGCTATCTTCTCTAGCTCGAGTGAGTTAAGCTTTGCGTGAAAGGGCCTCGAGATAATAATAAATGGGAAACTGTTTAAGCTTGTTTTCATGTTCTTTCTCTTCGACCAGGACTGCACTTACGCCCACCGGAGATGCTGCCAAGTACAACAGTAAAATTGCTTTTGTGGACGGTTTCGTCATGGTTGTCAGGTTGGTGAGATAGTCTTTTAGGTCTTGGAAAGCTTTTTGCTGCTCAGGACCCCATTCGAACTCGGTGCTATTTTTGAGTACCTCGAAGAATGGCAATCCCTTCTCGGTGATCTTGATATGAACTTTTCTTTGGCCCGCCAACCGCCCGGTAAGTCGCTGAACCTTCTTTCGGGGCTGTCCGGGGCTTCATGTCTACAATGGCTGAGATCTTGTCGGATTAAGCCTCTATACCCCCGCTGAAACTAGGCATCCCAACATCTTGCCCTTGGTGATTCCAAAGATACATTTCTCCGGGTTCAGCTTAAGGCCGCTTCGTCGTAGGTTCGCGAAAGTTTCTTTCGGATCGTTGATATGAGATTCTTTCATCTTTGCTTATTACAACTATATCATCCACATATGTCACTAGGTTCTTCTTTTTCTTTTGTTCTCTCGAACACCTCGTCGACGATTCGGAGAAGGTAGATCCGGCATTCATTCACCCCTTAGGCATTCGTTTGAAACAATAGGTTCCCCCTGGTGATGAAGCTTGTCTTCTCCTCATCTTCCGGTTCGGATGGATCTGGTGATATCCGGAGAAGCAAATCGAGTAGGCTCATTCTTTCACAACCCGAGGCCCAAGTCGATCAAGGTATCTATTAAAGGGGAGAGTGCGGGTCTTTGGGACATGCCTTGTTTAGATCGATGAAGTCTACACACATTCGCCACTTTTTGATGTTGGGATCGATGTCTTTTACGGACCATTACCACATTCGCCACCATTACGGATATTGGACAGGTCTTATGGCGCCTTGCATCGAGAGTCTTTGAACCTCAATTTCTTTGGCTTGCGTACCGCTCTTCCGGATAACTTTCTCAATCTTTGTTTCTTTGGTTTCCTTTGTTGGTATGACACTTTCGGATTATCTTTGAGCCGGGCCCGCTTACTCCTTTTAGGTCCTCTGGCGACCATGCGAATACATCGGAGTTGGAGTCAAGAAATGCTTGTCGATAACTTGAGCCGCTTCCCACGGTTCTAGCTCGGATCCTATTATGATCTCTCTTTTCGGGACCTGTTGTGGATATCGGAACCCTTACGGTGGATTCGGTGATTCCACTTTCGGCTCTTTAGCGATCTTTGGGTTGTGTTCGAATCTTCTTCTTAGATCTTCATCTCGCCGTCTCCGTTACCTCATTGATCATCTTTGTAGCCGTATTGGCTTCGCATCTATTCTTCGGGCTGCCTCTTGGTAAGCCCCAAAAACGTTACAACGCCCGAATGGGGATGGTATTTTCATACGAGGAAACTTTGCTTAATCACCGCCTCAAACTTCTTGATGACACCCCCGCCGAATATTGCGTATGCGGGTAGTCTATGTTGACTATGTCGAATGTGATTATTTCGGTTCGGCACAACCCAACCTCACCGAAAGTCACCAATGTCTTTCTTTCCTATCGCATCTATCCTCTTTCCGCCCGAATCAAACAAGGAGTTACCCGGTGGTAGTAGCAATCGGCGATCCATATCCATGGTTTGGAAAGCTTTGATGAAACGATTATATCGGTTTGAACCCATTGTCAATTAGAATGTTGTGAAGTGTGAACTTGTCAACATTGGCTGTTGCTACGAATGCATCACGTATGTGGGTAATCTCGTACCCGAAGTCGGTTTTAGATCAAAGCGTGATTGGTACCATCGACCATCTTTGGCTTTGTTCAAGGGTACCCTTGGTGTTATCGTGTGAACTCTTCTCACATAATCTCTTCTCGCTCTTTTGTTTTCATGCTCAAGGTTGGATCCGCTTTGTGATTGCGTAGATGTGACCACGAGATGGGAGAACCGAGTTTACTAGCCTTTTTCTGACTTGCTTCGGGCTTCATTTGCATATTCTCGCTGCGATTGATCCAAGTTTCTTGGGGAAGATGCTTTGCATCGATGGTGGCTTGAGCTTGTGGAGCGTAACACAGGTAGTTCCACGATTATGGATTATGGTGAGCTGGAAACATCGAGCCCTGATCGTTAGCGGAGGTGGTGGCGGCGGCTGGACATTTTGATAGCCGAAATACGCGTTCGGCCGTGTGCCTCGCTTGTTTCTCTCATGTTATATACATGTTTTGGAGCTTGGCTGCTTTGTGTACTTTCGTCTTTAGATTTCGATCTTTGGCCATCTGTCCGTACTTGCAATCCCGTGAAATGACCCATGTTTTCGCCGCAAATGAAGCATGCTATGGCACTTTCGGACCGTCTCGACCTCTTCCGCCCCTCTGCCCCTAGAGCTTGGCCACCTCGATTGGATTGATTCGCTTTAGAGATTGAAGCGTCACCCGAGAATGGTTCTTTGGTTTCGACCATATGGGCCGAATCCTCTGTACATTGTTGATAGGCCGAGGAGTCTTGCCACCCCTTTGAGCATTGCTTGTTGTTTGGGTGTGGAGATTGCTGCTTCTCATCCTTTCTTGCTGCCTTTCTTCTTTTTTAGGCCTTCTTCGGACTTGGCAAATTTCTTGATCTGGTCATATAACTTCGGTCGGTCTTTCGGCTCTTCTCTATCTAGAAGTGCGGCGCGTTGGCCGATAGCCATGCCCTCAATTCTTCTTTGCGATTACTACTTCATCAGAGACATTGGGCATCACGTACGCGGTGCACAAATCTTCTCAAGTATTGAGTCAAATCTCTCCGTCCTCTGCTTGAGCTTTAGGAAGTCCCGGGTTCCCTTTTTCAAAGCACGGAATCCCACAAAGGTGATGATTAGCTGTTCTTTCGGTTGTTTCGATTTACGATCGATAGCGGGCCGAAGTGCTATGTACCATTCATGCGCGATGTCCTCCACCGCCATTATGAGAGATTTTGCCAGCGTGTCGAATCTCCCCTGCCCGAATATGCTGCGGCTTCATAGCTTGCGATGAACTTTCTTGGATCTGATTTCCCATTGAATGGCGGTAGCCTAGGCTTGTAACCAACCTTGCCACGGGCTAGGCTGCAGATTCGGGCGAAAGTGGCGGCCGAATCGACCTCACCTCCCGCAATGAAAGTGGTTCTTGCTCCCCCTTGGGATGTTTACGCGTTTCTCTCCATCTGCAATATCTCAGTAGCGTGGGTTTTCTTTTTCAATTCGGCAGCCTCAAGCGCTCCCCTAGCCGAATCCTCTCTCCGCTTGGCTGCATCGCCTCTCAACATTGCCTCTTTCCGAGCCCTTAGTTCCTAAGCTCGACTTGTTTAAGGCTCAACTCTTGAATCGGCCTTGCCCGCTCTTCTTGTTCATTACGGTGCACGATGATCCTCTGCGCCGATCGTCGTCGGCATTGTCTTCATCTTACGGAGGGCCGGAGCCTCCTGCTCCGGGAAGTCCCCTAGCCGGTCGAGCCCCGGACCGTGGCGGCGTCTTCCGCCGCACCTTGGCCTGGGCGGCGGTGTGACCTCCACCGAGGATCCGAAGATGGATCGCCCGGAGGAGGTCCAGCCGGAGCTGGTGCCGCTGCCTTAGGCCTCCCGCGTTGGAGCCATGGGTTGCCGCATAACCACGGTGGGCGCCAATGTTGGTGTAGCCCGGCGAGGCTACCCCTTGGTAGGACGAATTACTCAACTAGGCCAAACTCAACACACAAAGGTGTATGCTAATCCGGAACACTCCTTTCATTAATTTTCAGTCCTTTTACAAAGCCCCGGGGTCTATTTATAGTCCGTGAGACTATTACAATTCCATTTTACCCTTCTATCGACCTAGGCCTCACCGTTCGCCCGTCAATGACAAAGGGGCGGGGATGGTACTTTCCGGCCTCCTATTGCATCTTCTCTCGGTGACAGCCCCGCGCCGATCTCGGGTAACCCCGCAAGAAGACAAAAAGCCGCCAGGATTGATTTGCTCTCCGTTTGGGGAGCAAATGGTTTCGTTAAGCGGACCGGACGAATCGATTCAACGACACTTCGCTGGGGGGATTTCTCACGACCTTCGGCTCAATCAACCGAATGTTGTAGTCTTCGCCCCGTGCGTTGCAACCGGCCCGCGTGAGACGGTTTGACGAAAGCTTCGGCGATTCGGCCATCCCGGCCGAAGGTCACGCCTTCTTCGTCCCCGATCATTCGGCGTGTCGAGCCTTCACGAAAACCCAGGTGTTTCGACCATAAGGTCGCAGCTCGGGGTTTTAGGTCACCACCTCACCAGCACTCTTGGCCCCGAGTTCAACCTCGGCGGATGAATTGACATTCGTCCATAGAGGCCAATGCGACCGTTCGTTAGGTTTGGCCGCCATCTCTTGTTCGGTATCCACCGGTTCCTTGGGCCGGCCGTAGGGGTGGGCGAGGTTTTGCTCTCCCCCAACAAACCTCTTTAATGGAGATTGTGCGGATAAGAAGTTGTGGCTTGTAGATTTGGCTAGAAGTGGCGTGTCTCCTAGACCGGTCGCCAAAGGCGAATGACTTAAGGAACCAGGACATATTAACAAATCACTTTCAACATTGGGTGACATCACGTCGGCTCTTGTTAAGCAAAAAGCAGTCATATATCCTACGAAAATTCTAAATCGACACGCTTGTTTCAAGATTCTCTAGGAGAAAAACTTGAAAGCATTTATAAGAAGACAAGCGAGGGATACCGGCGGACTAGAGAAAGCAAATTGAGACCAAACTTTGAGAAGAACATTGAGTAGGTCACCTACAGCCAATGCACTAGCAAAACAGTCATATATCCTATATAAATTCTAAACCCACACGCTTGTTTCAAGATTCTCTAGGGTGAAAACTTAAAAGCATTTGTGAGAAGACGGCGAGAGGATACCAAAGAAACTAGAGAAAGCAAATTGAGACCAAACTATGAGAAGAAGATTGAGTAGGTCACCTACAGCCAATGGACTGGCATGTCCAATCAGCTTTCCTATACCAATGATGAGGTCAACGGACTTAAAATAGAGCTTCTAAATGCACATGCTGGAAATGAGTCTTGTTACCAAGTATGAAGATTACAAATCCCTGTACAACAAATAGATGGTCAAGGGGAAGCACCTACAACATTGTTCGGGAGATAAAAGCTAATATCGGGGTTTTTCAATCAATGTCGACCCGACCCCAAAGTGACATAGTGGATTTCCATGTATCCACTAAAGGGAACATTGTAATTGAATGATGGTACAACTAACTTGACATTCGATTTGGATAGTGTTCACACCAAGGGATGATCAAGATGTTGTGTACGTTACGACACGCATCCACTAGTCATTTACGTCTTAGATGGCTATAGCGTACGCATCTTTGCCTATGGACAAACGAGGAATTGGAGATACTTTTTAACACGGAAGGGTTTACATGAGGTCAAAATCAATGGTACAAACTAGGTTTGTGGAATTTTACAAGTAGGAAGCAATGCAAGGGCTACTTGTTCAAACAATGTTAATGAGGACAACAAATCCTCTCACTACATGCCACACATCATGGTGAGGGCTTGGAACCTCTTTAATGGAGATTGTGCATAAATAATAAGTTGTGGCTTGTAGATTTGGTTAGAAGTGAGCGTGTACCTAGACCAGTGCATAAGCTAAACTACTTAAGGAACCAGGACATATTAACAAATCACTTTCTACATTGGGTGACATCATGTCGCCTCTGTTATGCAAAACAGTCATATATCCTATGAAAATTCATGGTGATATCATGTGTGCTCAATCGCGTTGATAAACTGCCTTCTTCTTCATGGTAGTCTTGTCCAATTTCATCAACCTTGAAGAAACTTGGTGATACCACTTTGTTTCATGAAGCCTGCGAGAATGCCCCATCACTATTTTTATGATCGATTTCGGGGATACATATAAGTATCTAGTATTGTCAAGGCCAGTGGTTCGTGACCTGATTGCATGTGGAACCAAGACTTGTATGATATGTCAACACTATCGGGTCTCATAAGCTACACATATTTATGTATTATCATAGGTGTCATATAGATATACACATAGGAGGATAAACCGCTAATGAGATCTTGATGGAAAGAGTATACACATAGGAGGATAAACCACTAATGAGATCTTGATGGAAAGAGAACTTTGATTTTATTCAAGCTAACTAGAATACTCCATCAATAACTAATGTCGAAAAGTTGAATGTTTTGGAAGATTACTAAATCTATAACAAAAGAACATCTATTGGCGATTTGATAATAGAACTTGAGTTGTAATATGCTCACAACAATTTATTCATGTAAGACAACATATTTGATTTGAAAAATATATAAAAAATAAGATTAAGATCTGCCATTAAAAACTTTAACGATATATATAATCCTCGAAGACAAGACATGATAATATGATGAGAAATATCTTGTTGGCTATTAAACATTTCGAATATGAGATTATGAATTCACCTAGGATTATACCATTCAAGTTTTAATTGCAGATCTTAATCTTGTTTTTATCTATGTTTCAAATCAAAGTTGTCATCTTGCACGAAAATAAGTTTCGTGGCCTTTCGATAGAAAGTCTATCTATTAACAAATAGTCGATTGTGTGTTACTGATTTAGGATGCTTCTAGGATATTCACTTTGTGACAATGGTTATTCATGAAGTATTATAGTTGGAATTGAACAAAAGTTCTTTTTCCATCAAGAATTTAAATGGTTCATCCTCATGGATACTTTGGTGAGACTCAAGAATAACACGGAACACATTTGGTAAAATTGTTTCCCTAACAAACTAACATAGATGGCAACATTATGACAATTTTAGGGTTCCAAATTAGTAGTGGTTGTCACTGGCTTCAAGACCGATAAGTTTGACATAATAACAAGGACATCTACACCATTCATACCATTCATAAAGTGAAGTCAAACTAGTTCTCACATTGAATTTTGCAATATTCAAAGCAATTAGAAGTGTTGATTTGGATTATCTCATTATCCTAGAGCCATGGTCCATGGTAATCCAATTTCCATTTAATGTCCTTCCATGAAGTGATCAACTGCTCTAGCAAGGCCTATGTAGGTAATATTTGAAAAGTCTATACTCTCTTACTTTGTCTTCTTTACTAACACAAATATTGATACATGCATGTAGTATTTTATGTAAATTTTCTCCAATAGACCAATTGAGAATACGGGAATATGGTTTATAGTGATTCTCCTCATGAATAGAAGTAGATTTATGGACGATGACAATTTCATGAAATATATGTATATCTATATGCCTCCTATTTTAACTATGTAAATATGTAGATGCAATGTCTTGGATAATCCTGCTATCAAATTTTGAAATTATAGTTTCAAAGAAAAATCCACCTAGGTTGATCATGAGTGTTTAGAGGGTAGAAAATAGGCTATATAAGATTGAGCTCAAATGTGTTGAACCTACTTTTTTTGTTGGCTAGTTTAGAGGATCAGGGATGGTTGTGGCATGGCAAGTTAGGTCATGTTAATTTTTAAGCACTGAAACAACTAGCAAACAAGGAGATGGTAGGTGGAGTGCCATTGATTCGAAAACCGTGACCGAGGTTTGTCAATCTTGCTTCACACCATCCACTTGTTGGTGGCAATAAGTATTTTATGTTGTTAATAGATGATTGCCCGGATGGAGTATTGTGTTTATGCTAAAATCCAAGGATCAAGCAGTAGAGGCTTTTGTAAACTTCAAGGCTTAGGCAGAAAATAGCTATGGGAATAACATCAAGGTCATTAGATAAGATAGAGGTGGGAAGTTTTTGGCGGTGTTTTTCGAGGCGGTGTGTGATGAAGCTAGCATTATAAGACAACTCATCGCTCCATACACACCATAGCGAGAATGGTGTGGTGGAGAGAGAGAGTAGGGACAGTTATGGAGATGACAAGAGCTTTGATGAAAAGTATGAAAGTACCTAGGAGGTTTTAGGCGGAGGTAGTGAGGCATTCAGTCTATCTACTCAACAGGTTACCAACAAAGGCTATGGGATACAGAACTCCACATGAAGCACGGAATGGTAGGAGGTCACATCTTGGGCATCTGAAGATTTTTGGGTGAAAGGGTCATGTGAAAAAAACATTGCCACATTTGAAGAAACTTGAGGATAGGTGTATGCCAATGGTATACTATGACATAGAAGAAGGCAAACAAGGCTCAAGGGATGTTCAATCCTCAAACCAACAAAATTGTGGTTAGCAAGGATGTGGTGTTTGAGGAGGTAGTGATCTGGAGTTGGGATGCTGCAGATACTGAAGATTTTTCAAAGGGGGTGGAGACCTGTCAGTTCCCTTCATATGTGATGACATCCGGTCATGGTGCTTGGGGATTTGATGCGGCTCTTGATAATCATCGATGGATGAAAGTGAGACTTACAGTGGTGGACAACACTCGGTTGTAGGGGAACTGAATCTACAAATACAAGGAGCTACTCGGCATTTGTCCTAAATCCGACAACAAACTTGCAAGTTCAATCACCCGCAAAGATGCAGTCGAGCTCTAGGCGACATCGAGGATCGAGATGGATGAGGGAGACAATGATGACTATGATAAGACTCCATAGAGTTTTAGGAGCATTAATGAGGTGTATCAACATTCTCATGAGGTGGCTCTCGAATCGATTCGAGATGAGCGAGGAAAATGCGAGAAAATGCAGGTTCGGAAGAACAGGCGGATCATGGATGTAGTGGAGGTAATTGCAATGCTTACTATGATGGACGATTAGGAATCATCAAATTTCAATGAGGTAGTATTTGTTCCAAACCGGTGTGCGAGGCCATGGACAAGTGAGATGCAATCTATTTGCAAGAATGGAACTTGGGATCTTGCCACTCTACCACCGGGACATAAAGCAATTGGACTTAAGCGGGTTTATAAACTTAAGAAAAATGCGTGGTGAAGTCCTCAAGCATAAGGCTAGACTAGTAGCCAAGGGGATATGTGCAACAAAGAAGGTGTTGATTTTGAAGAAGTATTTGCTCCAATTGCAAGATTAGACACTATGAGATTGATCCTAGGTTTGGCGTAAAATAGAGGATGGCAAGTTCATCATCTTGATGTAAAAACTGGTTTTCTCAATGGAAAATTGGAGGAAGAGGTCTAATTTGCACAGACCCTAAGGGTTTTTGTGGAGAAGGGCAAGGAGAGAATGGTTCTAAAACTAAGCAAGGCCTTGTATGGATTAAGACAAGCTCCAAGACCTTGGAACATCAAGTTGGATAAATAACTAAAAATGTTGGGGTTTAGGAAGTGTGCTAGTGAGCCAGCCAGTGTACAAGAGAGGTGTTGGGAAGAGAGCTGTAGTGATACTTGGGTATATGTTGATGATCCGATTGTGACTAGTGAGGATGTGTCGAGATTGACATGTTCAAGAAGGAAATAACTTCATAGTTTGAGATGAGTGACTTGGGCTTTTTGTCATTTTATCTTGGGATTGAGGTGGAGCAACTCGAAGATCACATCACAATCGATAGAGCAAAACTATGCTAAGAAATTATTGTCACAATTTGGGATGGCAGATTGCAATCCAATAAAATTCTGAATGGATCCAGGTGCAAAACTTGATGCTAACAAGCAGGGGGAGAGAGTGGATGCTACTGAATACAAAAGGATTATAAGGTGTCTGAGGTACTTGTTGCACACAAGACCAGGTCTCTCTTTCTCTGTTGGAATGGCCAGCAGGTTCATGGAAAACCAACAACAAAGCATAGAAATGCGCTTAAGGCATCTTGAGGTATCTCAATGGAACTATGGTGTATACTCAAACAAAGTCCGAGGAGAAGCTGGTGGGCTATTCAAAAAAGATGTGGGTGGTAACCTGGTAGGAAAAAGCACTGGAGTCATGGCATTCTATTTGAATGAGAGCCTGGTGACTTGGTGTTCTCACAAAGAAAAACAGTGGCCTTGTCATCTTGTGAGGCTGAATTCATGGCAAGAATCGAGGCAAAAGCAAAGCAAGCTATGTGGTCGAGAACTTTGCTTGGAGAGCGATAGCGAAGAAGCCAATGAGGGTGTCATTGTTTGTGGATAACAATTCAGCCATAGCTATGATGAAGAAGCCTGTTTTCCATGGGCTAAAGAAGCACATAGATATCAAATATCACTTCATTAGTGTGTGAAGCATGGACAAATCTTGGTGAAGAGAGTTTGTACCATCGAAAGTCACGGATGCTCGACTACGCCTTTGCATGTCATGGGGCATCTGTTGGGCATTCGCGAGCTGAGTCCACATCAAGCTTAAGGGACGTGCTGTGTTGTAGCTGGTTAGGCGGGAGCTGTAGTAGAATTCAAATGAGAGCATTGGCGGGAACGGTTGTAGAAGAAGGAGGCGTGGGGTGACCGCGCCCACGACCGCCCTGTCTGACGGTGTGAGTTTTTTGCCATCCAGTATAGAGTTGTATCTTACTTTTCGGTGTTGTAAGTGTGAGTTCTAACTACAGGTATATGTAGTGGAAAGTTTGAGGTGTGGGTTAGGGCCTCGAGTCATCTGTAATTGTGTCTTCAACCCAAGTTATCAAAGGTGAAAAGGGGCACCATCTCCCCAGCTCCCCGTCGTGTGTGTACATCGTGTGTTCATAATTATTCCCTTTGTTCATGCGCGATATGTGTTCCTTATCTCAGCCACCGAATTTGCGTTTAATTGTCGATCCAATTGCCTACAACCACTATGAAAACATGTACGCAAACCCTACACCATGAGCACCTTCGAAGCACTGAGCCGGCAAATCTTGAAGTTCGCGAAGTCACCACAGGCACCTCGCTGTCAACAGAGATGTCGCCTACCACTTAATGCGTAGTGCCGAAAAATTCTGAAATAAATGCAGGATAAAGTGTCACACTCGTGGCCGTGCCGTGGCGCATGTTGCAGTTCTGGTGTAGCAACAGATGTGTCACAGCTGTTGTGCTGGTGCTTGAGGCCATAGTCGTGTGTGGTTCGTCGTGAGTGCGATTGGCCATCATGGTGTTTCCTTTTTATTTTGGCAAAAGTCTTGCCCGAATCATAGCTAGTGTTGGCGGCGTACTATAGTGTCATCGGGTGCCGTGTTCCTCTTTCAAGGCATCATTAGAGAACAACTTGCCACGTGCATTGTCATAGGGTGCTGGCGTCCTTCATGGCATTCCTTTTCTGCAGGCATGGCATTTGGATACCACCTGTACACATTGTAGACGTTCCCCTTTACACGGTCATGACCACCTTCGGTGAACAAAACCCCTAATGTTTGCATAAGTTAATATATGGCATGTATCGCTATCGGTGTCATTTTGGTACAACATCATCCATATTTTTTTATTGGATTGTCTCACCAGATGGATCGACGAGGACGATCGAGAGCGCCGCCCGAGTTTGCCCCTAGTGGAGAGCGACGCGGGGCATCAGCGAAGCGTTTAGAGCTCTGGTGCCATGTTTTTAGATTGACGACTAATCGTGATTAATTGTGATTAGTCATCATTATCGAAATTAGGTGCTTGATAAGGGACCTTGATTAGAATTGTTCGATTAGAAACCTTATCATCCGATAAATGATGACTAATCATGATTAGTCATCTGATCGACTAGCTAGATGACTAGCTTGGCCAGTACAAAGTATACGTGGTGTAATGTAGGTAGGTAGAATTTAGCCCACTAGCTGCCCCATTAGGGAAAGAAGAAGAGAGGGAAGTGAATGAAGGCTACTGCAGCTGCCGCATTTCTGGCTCCCGCTTGTCACATTTGGTTTCCCACTCCGGCTCTACTCTCCCTCGCAGCCGCGCCACATTTTATGGCCATGTTTACATTTACATCACATATATATAGCCATCCAGACACAAGGATGACTAAATGTCCTACTAGACGACTAGACTGATCAGGACCGACTAATCGACCATGATTGATGACTGTGGTCATATGACTAGCCTTGATAATACGAGCTGAAAACATGGCTCTAGTGTTATCCTGAACATATTTATAAGATCCTTGTTTTTGAATTGATTGAAAAGGTTGCACTCCAAATTCCTCACGCACCTAATCCTTTACTATAGTTAGTGTCTTAAGCGTGAGCGGACTTGTATTAATTTTATCGTTTTTACCTGCACCTTACGGTGTGATGTTAGCAAAACATAGAGCGCACACCTACTGCAACAGCAGCGACACTGAAGAAGGCCGATGGAGAAGAGAAATTGATAGTGAGAATTTCAACCACTGAAGAGCAGCCTGATCTCGATCTTTCGATCTACTATACTATAAGAAAACATAGACTGCATATATACACCTATTACAGCAGCAGCGACAGTACTGAAGGCCAAAGGTACAAAAAGAGAAATGGATATGATAGCGAGATTTCAACCACTTGTGAGCAACCTGCTGATCTCTTTTGCTCTATTATTGTACCAGACAAACTCCTCTTTTTCTTATTTCTTATCTTATTACATTTATCAACAGTATTATATTAAACGTATTGGTGAGGAGGCACATCGATCTCTAGTGTCTAGCAGGTGGTAGGGACTTAGCCCACTTATTGGTGGTGTGTTTGCAACTTTGATGATGTTGGTTGAATTGGGTGGTCGTGTTGTCATTTTGTCTCAAAAGGTGGTGTGATCCCTATCTAAACTGTACTTGTGTGGGTTTGCTTGCGTGCGTTACAATCTATTGGTTGTTGTTATTAACAATGATACGCAACTTTTCTGCATATTCAAGATCAAAGTATCCACAACATTAGTACTCATGCTATGATATTTGTATACATCCTTGCTCGTCCTCTATAAATTATTTGTGATTGCAAGTAAATAAAAAGAAGTGCGGTTGAAGATTTCGTCAATCAATTTGGTGGAAAGCTACGAGCAGGCCACTGATGTTGTTTATTGATTAGAACACGAGCGAGAGTGTGTATCTTTATATATTTGATAACACTTTCCTCATGCGAAGAAGACACAGGCGAACGAAAATTTTGATTAGGGGCCAACCAAATAGGTGGTGCGGGAAAGGAAAAATAGGAACCCAACAAATTGGCTAGGACTAGTAGGGGGTGTGCTAGAGATGAATTTTTAGCCTCCACTACCCACTTGAAAAAGAAGGTCATTTAGAGCATCTCCAAGAGTTTGGCATATCCCATGCTCATCATTTTTTTAAAAAAAAATAACAAAAAAAACTCATCTCTAACAGTTTGCCATCTCGATCCCTTTTCCGTCTTTTACCAATTCCCAAATCATAGCGCATAAATATATGCGTGGACATGGAGCGCGCATCTGGAGGTTTAAGGGCTTAAACGTGTAAAAACAAATTTAGGGTTCTGGTTGAAAAAAGCGCAAGAGATAGATTTGGTGAAAGGGTTTAAATGCATATAGTAACAAATTCAGGATTCCTGATGCTAAATGAGACCGAATCTTAGAAAAAAAGCGTCCAAAAGTTTTTGGGTTGAAAATATATAAAAAAACTCTTGGAGGTGACCTCTTTTTTTTCTTCCCATACTAATTTGGTAAGTGGCAAACACCATATTTTGAGGAACAAAATATAAGAAACTCATATGCTAGCTCCTAGGGATAGATGGCTAACGGGCCAGCCCGCACGCCCGGTGAGCGCCGGGCTTTCACGGGCTGCCGTGCCTCACGGGTCGCGGCCTGTACATGCTTTGTGCATGGCCTTCGGCTCAGGCACGGCCTTGTGGGCCGATTTTCGTATCGTGTCGGACTGAAAAGCACGCCCCAGCTGACGAGTCGTGCCTGCCCTAGCCCGGTAGAATGTGAGATCGAACTATGGAAGGTAGGTAGTGGTTGCACAAAATCGTGCGCCGGGCGGCCGACGGCGCGTGCTCGCTCCCGGCGGCCGAGGGCGGAAAAGGCTGGATCCACAGAGGTGAGAGACGGGAGGACGACAGCAGCAACAACAGGCAGGCCGTGCGGTGCCCGTGCACTACAAGGAATTGTGCTTTACATGACGACTGCTTTGGTATACTCTGTCTTTTGTCACTGTGATTTGGGTCTAGGAAACTAATTCATGACTAACAGAAACATCAATCTGTGACGGCTCAATTGTGCAACATATCTATGACGGAGATACATGACGAATTTCTCGATCGTCATGGAAAGTTAACTCTGATGTATTTTTGACAATCTGTGACCAAAGCAGTTGTCATGTAAAGCACCATTCCCGGTAATCTGCGTGCTCGCCACCGGGCGGTGGCATGTGCGATCTCTCGCACGAGGTCGCACCCTCACAGGATAGGGAAGATGCGGCCTATAACGAGCCCATGAAATGGTGAGGCTGTGAGAGAATTTGGGCGAGGGATCGGTGGAGGGAGTTGTGTGCGCATGGCTGCATGCGATCGAAGGGAGGAGGAAAAGGAAGGGAGCTGCGAGGGGAGTCGATCGAGAGGGGGAGTGCGGCGGTGGGAGTGTGGGGAGAGGAATGATTTTAGGCAGGTCGCATGACTTAGGGTTGGAACGCACTGGGCTCTTAGCAGGTTGTGGAGGTCATCGGGCCGCTACCGGGCCTCACCTAAATTGGGGTCGTGCCCGTGCTGGGCCACGTTCCTGGGGTGCGGGCCAGGCACGGTCTGCTCCACCGGGCCGTGCCGTGCTTGGGCCAGGCCAAAAAGTCGGGTTTCGGCCGTGCCGCCGCGTGCCTCGGACTGCATGGAAATCTAGTCAGTAGTGTTGCTGGAAATGCTACAGAGCTTCTAGAATTTTGCTCTCTTTTTTTTTCTTTTTGGTGAAGGGACCGATGATATGAATCCTTTTTGTATAGTAAAATCTATATACGATGCCCATCCCAGCGGTGCTGTGTGTGATCCACCAAACAGCTATATATAAGTTATAACACATACATTGCTCCCAGCAGCTCTCGTCACTAGCTCGATCGATCACCCGGCCACCATGGACATGGAGCTGCTCCTCTTGTACGCCCCATGCTGCCTGGTCCTCATCCTCTCCTCCCTATACCTCCTGAGCCTCTACGCCGACAGCCGCGCAACCCGCCCTCCGGGTCCCCGTCCTCTCCCTCTCGTCCGGCAGCCTCTTCTCCCTCGGCGCCCTCCCGCACCACTCCCTGGCGCGCCTAGCAGAGCGCCACGGTCCCCATCATGACGCTCCGCCTGGGCACGGTCACCACCATCGGCCTCCACCGCCGACGCCGCCCGCGACGTCCTCCAGCGCCACGACGCCGCCTTCTCGGGGGCGCCGCTTCCCGACGGCACCCATGTGTTCGCGCACTACTACACGCCATGGTGTGGCTCCCCACCAGCAGCCCCCCGTGGCGGCGCCGCTCCGCAAGGTGTGCTCGGGCGGAGCTCTTCGCGCCGCACCGCTCGACACGCGCCCGATTACTCCGCCCGGGACAAGGTGCGGCGCCTCGTCGCCCACGCCGACCGGGCTGGCGCCGACGGCGGCGCTGTCGTCACCGTCGCCCACCTCGCCTCAATCGTACCGCGCTCAACCTCCTCTCCTCCACCATCTTCTCCACCGACCTGCGCAGACTCGACGACGACCACACCCGCAGCTCCTCGTCGCCGCGTCGTTTAAGGGCGTTCTCGCGAGCTGAACCGCATCGTGGGTTTGCCTAACGTGTCCGACTTCTTCCCCGAGGTGGCGCGGTTCGACCCGCAGGGGATAAGGAGGCGCATCGAGCCTGTTCGATCGGCTGCACACCATGATCGACAAGCAGATCGAGGGCCGCCTGCAGGATCGATCCCCGCCGCCGCTGCCGGTCCCAAGAAAGAAGAGACGGACTTCCTCGACGTGCTGCTCGACTACCATCACACCGAGGGCGGCCGAGGCTTCGACCGTCAAACGCTCCTCTCCTTGTTCTCCGACCTATTCAGCGCCGGCACCGACACAAGCGCCTCCACAGTAGAATGGGTGATGGCCGAGCTGCTACTGAACCCATCCGCCATGGATAAGGCTCTCGCGCCCGAGCTCGGCGCGGAGGTGCTAGGATCCAAACCGGAGGTGGAGGAGTCCGACATTGCGCAGCTCAAGTACCTCCAGGCCGTGGTGAAGGAGACGTTCCGCGTGCACCCTCCAGCGCCGCTGCTGCTCCCGCACCAGGCCGAGACGACGACGCAGATCCGCTGGCGGCGCCTACGCTGGTGCCCAAGGGCGCGCGCATCGTGGGTGAACGTGTGGGCAATCGCCACGACGGCAAGGTGGGCCGAGCCGGACAAGTTCATGCCGGAGAGGTTCTTGGTGGAGGACGACGGCGGCGAGAAAGCAGTGGATTTCCGGGGACGAGACTTCGAGCTCCTGCCGTTTGGGTCGGGCGGAGGATGTGCCCCGGGATGCCGCTGGCGCTTCGCATGGTTCATCTCATGCTCGCGTCCTTGCTGCATCGCTTCGAGTGGAGTCTTCCTCCTCGGGCAGGTGATGCAGCCAATGGGGCGCTGGACATGACCGATAGGATTGGGCTCAACCTGTCCATGGCTACACCACTGCAGGCTATGGCGACAGCGACAACAGTTTAATAAGTCTGTCAAGAGTACAACATATCATTGTACTACGTACGTGTGCACGCACCCGATCATTAACGTACTGATGCTAGCCGCGTGGTGACGACGTCCGACGTGGACTTCAATTTCCACCTGCATCTTTTTCATTGTAAAGTCACAAATAATTAGTCAGCCATGTATCACTACTATACCAAATTGATTTCAGCAACAAAAACTTTTTTAGATACGGCTATTGTTCGCATCTGTATAAAAATGGGCACAACAATACAAGAGCAACCGACAGAAACAAACTCGATCAACAAAAGATAAGAAAAGCAACGGACGGTTGGATTGGGATATCAGCATGGCGCACCGACTCCACTCAAACTACAAACAGAACCCCACAACTAAGAGGGAGCCAAAAGAAGCCTACACCGCAAGTGCCATCGAAACCGACGATGTCCCACGCCAAACCAATCATTGCCATGCATAACTAGCCGCCATAGTACGCTGCAAGCCGTGTAGCTACCACGACTCCCTCGCCATGTCGTCGTCGACTTCAGGCCATGCACACAATCGTCGATCTCCTAGCCACAGCCATACGTTGGCAGAAGACGTAAGAGAAGCCCACCGCACCACACCGAACAGGCCACCGCCATGTCGGGCCCTCACCTAAGTACCGCTGCTACACCTTACACTCCAAATAATTGAAACACCACAGCGGATCCTAGACCTCCAAGGCAACTCAAACGTGCGGGGGACCTCGCCACATCCGCCGCCGCACAACACTCCTCAAGCACACAAGCACCTCGCCACTCCCGCCGTTGGACTCTCCAAGGATCCTGGCTTGCTTCGCCATCCGAGGTGACTTGGTACCACCGAGCCACCCCACTAACTTCACCTTCGTCTTGCCAGCACACCAGAATCTCAGTTGAACTGCATGCACAAACACAAAGCTTCCAATGACACAGGACACCACCTTGCCTTCTCCTCACCCGGTCGGATTGGGTCATCTGAGACGAGCCTCCGCTTAATACCATCACCGCTGCGTTGCCCACTTGCTGCCACCATACGACCACCCCCCGTGGCCTCCCGGTGCCACACTCGCCATGCCTAGCCACGGCCTCTTGGCTTTCAAGAAGCGGCCAGGTTCCTCCAGCCATGCCACCATGACGCCACTAGCGCCACTGGTTGGCTAGTGCCGACCAAACCTTTAGAATTTTCACCCTGCTATTGGTGGCACTGCTTCCTCCTCACTCATCGACTTCATCATATATAGCCACATATTGCCAGATGATGCAAGGAGGATGAGGAGAGTGTGGGGTAGGACGAGAAGAAAAATGGCGGCGCAGGAGATGGACAAATGGCTAGGGGCTTAGATCCGGTTGGTACCATAGGTGCAGGGAATCGCGCCCATTAGGTGCGGCGTGTTGAAGTGTTGTTCGACACTTGATTGGGTGATGGTGGCGGGTTGAGCTGGAGTTGAAGGACAAGAGAGCACATGGAAAGGTGCAGTGAGAGTAAGGAGGGTTAGATATATAACCAGAAGTCCTCATTCTCCCTCCGTTTGGAGTACTGATAACGCAGGAGTCTAGAGATCTGGAAATGCATTTTGAGAGTCTAGGGAGTAGCATTTTTTCACATGCACCTCTTACCACCCAAGCAAAACTTAGAATACTACCCACTACTAAATAGTTGCGAGGGAGGAATTAAAAATAACTACTCATGATTTACGAGTCATGAAAAAAAACTTAATGAATGCATTAGTAATAGCTTACGTAGGAGAGCAACCTGGTCCCTTTCACTATATTATTGTAACAAACTCCTTTGATTTTTTAATGTCTTAATTATACTTATCAACAATATATTATTAAAAGGCAGTGCACTAGTATACGCATGATATTTTATACATCCTCGTCGTATAATGCCAGGGCCCAGGTATGGATTAATCAAAGCGAGAAGAAGACCCACAACCCCTCTGTTAGGTGGAATTTCCATATGATTGAAATAGCCAATAGAGCACGACTCAATTGGGCTTTCGCTCAAAGTGGTTTTGTTGGTTTTTTAACATTCCTTGTTCCGTTACAGTACGTCGTCCAGTGCTTTTGGGATGCACTGGATAAATTGATCGTTGTGGCTACAAACAAGAAATTGCAAGGTCCAAACTTGGTTGTAGGTATGCAGCATGTTATAATGTGTTAAGATGCGATACTTCAGTATTATACATATTAATATAGACAAGTATTCCCTCTATTTCCAAATTGTAAGTCATTCTAACAATGAAGAGTCAAAGCATCTCAAGTTAACCAAATAAATACTCTCTAAGAATCTTAGAATGACTTATAATTTGGAATAGAGTGAGTACAAGGACGATTGTCTCCTGTTCTTCGAGGAAAGGACACAACAATATCATAACTAAAACACACAGCCTTTCATATATATTAATATAGACAAGTATTCCCTCTATTTCCAAATTTTTGTAAGTCATTCCAACAACTTGGAAGAGTCAAAGCGTCTAAAGTTTGACCGAAATAAATACTCTCCAAAAAATCTTAGAATGACTTATAATTTGGGATGGAGGGAGTATAAGGACGATTGTCTCCTGTTTTCTTGGAGGAAAGGACACAACATCATAACTAAAACACACAGCCTTCCCTCGATCAAGTCTAACACAATAATAATCATCATTATACTGTTTAGTACTCCGTATTATACTTCTCTTTGAACTACTGAAGCAAATATAGCCAACATCATAATGCATGCATCTCTAACATGTAGCGTACGGACGAGCTTTGAAGGCCTGAATGCAACGCAGGTTTGTTACCGTGTGCGTTTTCGTTGTTCAGCTTTGAGTTTAATTTGTTGAGTGTTTGACCATGATGTGTTGTAAAGTTAGCTGATTAGTTGGTAAACAATTTGAAAGGTTTTTGCATAACATTTTTAAAATTAAATTATCGGATCTGATTTGTGTACCACCCTCCACCCACAACAAGAATCGCTGCCCCCTGGGTTGGGTGATGCATGCCTTCCTCCATCGATGCGTTATATATAGCCCACCCAGCATTGAGAAATGGTGATGACTTCGGCTCTGGATCAACATTGTACATGGGCTAGGCTTGATGGGCTGGGCTGGGCTGGGCCATGGATGCAGACCTAACAAAAAAATAAGAAACATATTTATAACATATTCTGTTTTCAATTTCTCTCTATTTTTTTTTTACGTTACGTTTTTTAGTAGTATGAGGATACGCAGAGCAGCTATATATCTACCTAGTGTCTTTTACAGACGTCTTACGTTAATCATGAAATGACCAAAAGAGTTTGTGTCCTTATTAACATTGTTTTATTATTGCATTATTACTTTAGACCGAGTGTTTCTTATTCTCATATAGAAAAATGACACACTAGAGGCTTGACATGGCTTTCTTTGGTTGAAACTTGAAACTTCTCCATCGGCTTCACTAGAAGCCCTAACAAACCCTGCACAAGAGGAATAGCTCGTAAAGCTAAAAACTAATGAAATCGTAATTATGTTTTCGTAGGAAGCCGAAACCTCAGAAACATGACTTCCCTAGCTCATATGTGATCTCCATGCTCTGAAGGACATCAATCCACGTGTTGGGTGAATTGAAGTGGAACTTAATAAAATTACACCACAATTCACCCAAACACATATGTACATTGATGCTAAACCGAATACATCCAAAAAGGCCTAAACATAGAAGTGGTCATCAGGTTCGAGTAAAGTACAACCAACGTGCCACTAACCACTTGTCTATAGAAACAAAGTCAAAAAATAAACAAGGGCATATTTTACTTTACATTTGATCTCTTCCACAAATTCCTCGTAAATTGAAGAATTGTTTTTCCAAACCTTTTTTTCAAAATAGTTTTGGATTCACCAGAGAACTGCTTTTATTACCCAAAAAAAAAAAGATAGAACCAAGCCGTTTTTAGATGAAACAAACCCAAAGAAAAGAGGGTCTTAATGGCAGTGCCAAAGAGGCATGTGGCCGTGACTCAATCTCAGGTTCCGTTTAGTACCTACATGCATTCTAGCAGGGAGTTATTGAATGAATGAGCTAGAGCCCAAGTATTCGAGCAAACTTTCAATTGCTCCATTCCATCATATTCAAGTAGAGAGGTAGTCTGGCTTTGTCTCGCATCAAAAGCCGCAAGATGTGCCATTTGATTTTTGCAGTTTCATGTCTGCTGTTGGCAGGACAACCTTCGCCGTATTGTTAATACAAGACAAAGAAAATCCAGAATATGGTGCATTCTTATACTCGCCCTGTTGCCCCCTGTATATTTCGTGAATTCAGTAAGATTGTGAATTCAATTTACTACAGAGATCATAAAACCTGCACTCATATCTACCACTCAATCAGAACTCATCTCGACAACATAAACAGATGACTTGTCCTAACAAAGTCGTAGCCAGGAAAAGGTAACATACTGCACACCCACACATGCGAACAATCTACAGTATCAAACAATTCCACGATCCACAGCACCGTCTAAAGACCTGTATGAAGGGGTGCCACCCACTCACCCAAGTAAGTCGCTCTTCACACCATTGTCAATCCAAGTCTAAACAAACTGAAGTATTCAGAGCACTAAGATGAAAGCATGTGCTATTCAGGGATCTTGGGCATATAATCTGTCACTAAACTTTGGTTTTGTCGATCAGTACCACTATCTTCCCTGTACTGTTTGTTGAAGGGTTGGCCATGTGCGATCTCCTCACCATTGCTGTATCCACTGATAAGAAAATCAGTGCAGTTCCTCTGGCAACCTCGACTGTAAGTATTTCTGAAACGCCCATCAGGCCCTCGAAGGTATGTGTAGCGAGATCGATTCGCTACCTCATTAGTTGTCATGTTCCGTGCTATCTGCAATAAATGGATGAAGCATACACGTTATGATAATAAACCCACTGAAACCAACATTCATTGTGGGCATGTGGCCTAACTTCAATTTTGCTACTTCTAGCAACATGTGAGTTCAACGAAATTGTGAAGTGCTGTGTGATTTCACAATGATAGAAACATACTCCCTAAACAGCACAGCTTCAAATCAAATCTTACAAGGCACAAAATAGAAAATGTATGCTTATTTACTATTCCCCATATCCAAGTACGTAACAGAGCATTAGATGACAATTTGAGACCACAACTTGATCATACAGCATTGAGGCAAATAGAATGCTGCTCTGATAACCCAGGAGTGTTTGTTGAGAATATGCAGATACTAACATTGGGCAGAAAAATTACCTGTACAGCTTGTGCTCCAGTCAGAATAAGAGCTCCAGTTAACAAAAAAAAAGACATCCAGAAACATGAACAATAAAGCACCAGGATGCTTTGTCAGCATGAAATGCATCCATGTTTCTGAAGATGAGAGTATAACAGGCTCTATCCAAAGTCCTGGCATTAAATGTCCTCAACATGTTAATACATCTTGAAGCAAAGAAAAAATAATAAAGAGAATTGTTTAAAGACGTTCTTACTGTGGAATCCAACAGCAGCACCCAAAAAAGGATGTAGCTATCCTCATCCAAAGAAATTTTTCTGCCAATAAATTTGTTAACAAATTCTTACAGTACAAAACTGATACCGTTAAATTTTTAATGACATAATTTCCTATGATATTAATCCTAGTCATAAACAACGTAATATAAGATATCTGAATGCTCGAATTAGGAGAATGATATGGAAAATTTGTCAGTTTCCATGAGTTGCATGCAGAATAAAATTGAATACGAACATGTATGTTTGGAGCGCATGATGAGGTTCAAGCCGACAGTCTGAATACTTATTACAGTAAGATTTCAAAATGTAAAATGCAAGTGAACACACAATTATGTCAATACTAAGCATCGAGTAACTGTGTATTCCCATTAGCAATGAGCATTCTTCCATAGAATAAACTTAGT
Source organism: Hyparrhenia diplandra (assembly GCA_015847255.1). Lineage (NCBI taxonomy): Eukaryota > Viridiplantae > Streptophyta > Magnoliopsida > Poales > Poaceae > Hyparrhenia > Hyparrhenia diplandra. The sequence continues at coordinate 87,132 of JADLZK010009286.1, read as the reverse complement.
ACCCAATATTAGTGCCTAGCCAGAACATGTTTCCTAAAACAATTGGAACAGCAGAACAGGCGGTTAATGCACAACAATAGAAAATTCGAGATGCACAAATTAATGTTTATACCTTTCCAACAAGTTTGATATGCATGGGCAGTGTGTTAGCGATATAACATATCGTTGTACATTGCACCGGATAGGATATCTCTAGCATTGTTAGTTAGTTGATTCTATCCTGTAACTTGTTCTTGTAACACAAGTAGATGACTTGTACCTAGGGTAATCGGTTGTGTAATCTCTTGACTTGTACACCACGCCAGGGGTTGTTCCCGTGCCTATATTAACATGCAACTGAGACCCAGGAAGGGCATCTCGTTCCCTCCTTTCTCACATGGTATCAAAGCCCGTTTCCTAAGCGGAACTCAAGAATGTTGCTAACACAGTGATGGTCAAACTGCTCAACACAATGCTTACAAGTTGGACAATGTTTGGAGCGCATAGGTCGAATTATCTGGTAAGGTTACACATTCAGTAAAAATAAACATAGTTGGTAAGGTCGCAGAAGTGAGAATAATAATGAAGAGTTTTCCCTAGTACCCTGCAAGTGGTGCACAGCTGAGACCAATTGCCAGTCCAAGTAGAGGAATTGGTAAGATCAATTTCCATAAGCGGCTCCTGTAATTAAAGCACTAATCGTCATATTTACCAAATGATGTTTAGTCAGTCTTCAAAATGTTGACTGCAGGACTTCAGCTGGTCACAATACCAAAAGATAGGTGAAAATAGGCCCATAAACTCCTAGCTTCCATATACTGTAGTATCATAATATGGTATCAACTACAAACTGAAGGAACATGTTTATCTGTTCCTTGAAATGACATAGCAAGATTCTATAAATATTGATCCAAGGCAGTTCCTTCAAGCACATTTGTAGAAACATTCCTTTGAACAACAGTGGTAGAACTTTTTTTTTTACCTTCGGATAAGATCGCTTGGAATTTGCCTTAATGTAGCCAGGATTTTTTCTGTCAGAACAGCAAAAGAACACAAACCTTAAGCATGGAGCAGGGACCATATGAGAACAGAATAATCTGCTGATCTTATGAAAGTTGATGTTCAGATGCTGAGATTAAGACTTTAAAATGGAGATTTTCCACGCTAGCAGTAATGCATCAAATGCATGGCCAAATTTCTTCCCGTGAATCTCATACCCTCATCACACTTTCATTTTACCCAACAGTGAGTCATCTTTTTTTAGTGGCTATACACATTATGGTATTATTATAGCTATTTAATGTACAAAGACCAAAAAGATATAGCATGTCAGGAAATTGCAAAACGTGCACATAAATGGTGTCATCATATGATAAACAAATATGTAACATAAGCTACCTGCTAACTCTGTAGAACTGTACTTGTGATGCAAAGAAAAGTGATACAGCAGCCCAGGACCAAAGACCAGCAGTAGCAGTGATCCTAGAAAAATTAGGTGTTGCAGAGATTTTATGATCAGGTCTGTTGAAAAAAAAAAGATCCCTAATTCTGATATAAACAACAAAAATTCCCAAAAATGCTCACCAAATACAATTGAGTTTAGGAAAAGGATGAGGCAGATGACAAGATAAGCAAACAAGAAAGGTGCGTATCCAATTTTCTTCGATTTCCTAGGGAAGAACTTGTCTTCAAAGCTTACTTTTGTAGCATTACACTACAAGCAGACAAATTATTCTGTTAGTGGGGTTGAAAAGGTGAGTACCTAAAACACACACCAGAAGAATATTTGGAGAACAAACATCAAAACAGGGGAGGAAAGAAAATGGGTGAATAGGGGAAAGAATACGTCATTGAAGGCATGCCATTGTAATCATTTACAACAGCAGAAACCTAGATACACTGGTGTATGAGAAGATTGAATGGTGGCATGCAGCATGATATCTCAGGAGGAGAAAGAGGTTCATTATTAATAGGTAAATAAGAATGCCAGGGGAAACGTACAAGGATATTGGAAAGATGCCGATGACCTTTTTCTGCTGCAAGTTGCACAGGAGTTACCCACCACTGTCTTTAAGTGTGAGTTCTTCCTTCGTACCAGTATGTACAAGAACTGTGCAAACCTCCAAATTCCCTCTTATAGCAGCCCTGTAAAGCGGTACAACCTGAACAACATCATTGTTAGAGGCCAAGTCAACCCCCTCTATATAATGGGAGGACATGTATCAATCTAAATCAAGCAAGAGATTAGAAGGAAATCCCTTCTCTCTTGCCGGCCGTGGGCAGAGCCCCGCAGCCGGCGTTCCTAGTGCTTCCAAACCCTAGCCGCTGCTAGCTCTCCTGCCTCTCTCCCACGTGCACAGTAACTGCGACACTGTAGCAGCGCGATCCTGTAGCATAGCAGCCCTCAGCCGCCTCTCTTCCTCCCTCACAATTCCCTCAGCCTAACCACGTTCATAACAATTTGGTATCAGGCCATCTAATCCTCCTCCGGCCACCATGAGTTCATCGCCATTCATCCGCTTCCCGCCGCCCGCCTCCCAGCCACCGACGCCGCTGGCGATCGTCCCCAACATGACCAGCGAGCAACTCACGGCGTCAATCCCGAACTTCTCGAGAACCCGCAGCGCCATATGGACAACATCTCCGCAGTGCCATATGGACGACATCTCCGCGGATGGCGGCCGCGGCCTCCCCGCGGGGCCCTTCCCTATGGGTGGCCAGGTTATGGCCCGACGCCGCTGCCATTCCTCGACATGCAGCCAACGGTGCCGACGTTCAGGGGCATGCGACCATCTGCTCCACCGCCCGGCGCCACCGCAGCCATGGATCTTTGCCCTCTCGCCGTCAAGCCCATCTTATGATGGCATCGGCGATGGGGCGGTGTCCACGGGGTGGCGCCCGGGCCACGGCGGTGATCACTCAACTCCCACCACCGCGTTGTCTGCTGGTGGGCCAACCCTCAACACCCTTTCACCGATGGGATCTTCTATAGGGGCACCGCGTCCCAGCCAGATTTGGGTGTCGGCGGCGGTCTTGGTACTGCGACGCTTGTCTTCTTGCCTCCTAGCCGCCTGCCCGTGCAAAGGCGTGTCGCGATCTGCAGGTGATTCAGCCCCGCACCATGTAACACCCTGGTGTTAATCATGTCATTAGCATATGCATTTCATACCCTAAGCATCATTAGCATACATGCATCTATCATTTATATCATGTTTTGCTTCTCATTGCATGTGATGCTTTGTCATGTCATTTTATGTATGAAATGCTTGCATAATTAGTTGTTTGACCTCTAATCATCCTTAGCTATGTTTATGAGATGTATTAGAGCAAGGTTGATGTTGGTCATGTCTTCTAATTAGGGTTTACAAAAGTAGTTTGACTTGATTTGACCTAGTTTGACCATGAAAGTGTTTTGTCTTGTTCTGCTTAAAAGTCCTAGCTAAAGTTTTTTTGCATGTGTGTGCACCATTCATGAAAAGTGTAGATAATTTCATGTAGGACAAAAAGGTGTTATAGGTTCGTTTCATGAAATTGGGTGGATCATGTTCGAAAAGTCAGAATTTGTTTGGTTCGAACATGAAATTAGGGTTTACTTTGACCTCGGAGTAGTTGTGCTTCGACTGCTCGTAGTTTCTAATCTAGGCCAAACTAGCCAAAACTTGTTATAGATGAAATGCTCAAAATTTTATAAAGAACATTTCATTCAATATGGGCTTTGGCTAGTTTTGCATGTATCTCGAGGTTTTGGGCGAAAGTTTGGTTTTTGTTTTGAAAATGAGTTTTAGTGGCGCTTTGACCTTGACCGTCTCTAAAGACTCGGCCGCCACCGTTGTCATGACGTGCAATGCGCCGCGACGCCGCGTGGCGACGCCGCTGCACCCTCGACGTTTCCTTCCACGACGCCTTGTAGAAGAGGGCAAGCACGCCCCGTGCTTGCCAAGCCATCGATCCCCCTGCCCCTCCTTTCCCTTTGCCTCGAAGGAACGCGAGCAGCGAAGCCGCCCGCCATTGCCGGCGCTCGTCGCCGCCCGGCTCGTCACCGCTGCTCCGCCGCCCGTCCAAGCTATCCGCAGCCTCGCCCGGCTCGCCCCGCACCTCCTCATCCTCGTCCATTGCCCAAAACCGACCAAAGGCGAGGGCCAATTGGTCGGTTTCCTCGTCGCCCAGAATTTTGGCCACCTTGGCGAGCTTCGCCCGTCACCGCGCAAACCACCACCACACGCCGGCGTCTTAGCTCGCTCTAGCCGTCCCCGAGCACATCCACCTCGCCCTCTACCTCCACGACCACCCGGGGCCCAAACCCCACGGCCCATAACCACCGGCAAGTTTCCGTCACGCCGCCGTCCGGAGAGCGCCGCCCGTGCTCGGCCTCACGTGGCCAGCTACGCTCCGGCCACCTCCCGTCCTCGATGCGGCACCGAGTCCGCCTTGGTCTCTTTGCTGGTGGAACCCTCGCCAATCACGTCATCCGGCCTCCGGCTTTCGCCGGAGCGCGGCTGCTCGCCCGCGAAGCAGCGCCACCGCGCCCCGCATGCACGCCGTCGAACACCGCCCGCCGCCGTCCCTACCCACCAACCAGTGGATCAAGTCCTCCTTGACCTCGCCGACCCATGCTCGCCTCGCTGACCGCCTCACGCCCGGAACGGCGGATCCGCCGCCATGCAAGCGCCGCCCGCCGCCGCCCCGCCGTCGACCGCGCCAACGTCCGTTTTAGTGCGGGTTTTGGCCACCAATCCATCCGTCTCGTCGGTGAGTCCGTAGGTGCCCTCGCCACCGGGAGGATCACCGACGGCACGAAGATCTGCCGTGCCAGCGCCAGCCTCGCTTCCTCGAGTCAGCGACGAAGCGGGCCCCAAATGTGCCGAAACAAATATCCTTTATTGTTTTATTTTCCAAAATTGCATGCATGTCTTGTAAAATCCAAAACTTCGGTCATTTTAGCTCGAATTGAGTGAGACAAATTTTGTTGTGCTTTTTATGCTCGATCTATGATAGAAAAATATTATATGGCATTTTCTGGTAGATTTTATATTTATTTATGTTTATGCTAGTAAATGCCATGAAAATAGATAAATGCATATCTTACTTTTGGTGCACGATAAAAAATAGTGGTCCCTGTAAAAATGTTCATGTTTTGTGATGTACATCATGGGAAAAATATGTTTGACCCTAGGTTCTGTGGTGGAAATATCATTTTTGATTTATGTGCTATTTACCATGCTTTCTTAGGAAATTCATAGAAAAATAATTACTAGGGTTTTTGCCATGATAATTTTTTGTACATGCATTTGTTACTGTTATGTAGCTTTTTATGCTCATGGTTAGGTAGTTTCATACTTTTCATAGTACAAAGTATTTTCATGCCAAGTGTTGGTGCTAGCATGTCATTTTTGTGTAGGGCAGTATATGCATGATTTTGCCATGAAATTTTTATGATAGGCATGTTAGACCAAGAGAATGCTCCTGTAATTTTTGTAGAGTTTTCTAAGGTGTTTGCATATTTATCATAGTTGTGTTGCATGGAAAACATCCTAGAAATGCATATTTATGTTAGGGTAATATGTTTTGGTTGATATACTATTTGTTCCTAGCATGATTAGGACCTGTTGATATGCTTAGTTTGATAGTATTGTGTTTTTGGTAAACTAGTATAATGCTAGCTTTATAATTTAAGTGTGCATATATAGTGTTTATATAGGGAATGTCATTTCATGTGTATTAGTTTATCTTTTGGCTTGTCCAAAGTAGGTTTATTTGATAGATTATGACTTGTTTAAGCGTGCTGGTAAAGTTTGGTAAGGTTTGCATAAATAGTTTGCAAGTTATAAGAGTTGCATGTTGCTTGATAGGTTAGAAACGAGTCTTTGTTTTTGCTGTTTTTCGAGGCTTGTAGATGTTGGAATCGGTTGAGAGTGTATTGAATGATTTGTAGATAATTTTGTTAGATTTTCAAATCGAATATTTGTTTGCTGCATTTGGAGTTATAGAACTCCCTCGTGTGACTATTTTACTGATAGCATGTCTAGCTGTCATTTTTCTAGTGATTAGTGAATTAGGTGTTTTGCTTGATGTAGATTATTAGGGTTTCTTATGTAGTTATAATTGTATTTTTGCGTAAGAGATATGCACTTACTAATATCATACATCATAATGCATTCATCCATTCCTTGTCAATTGTGCATTCCTTAATATTCATCTTTGCATACACATTCATGAATTGGATCGAAGGAAAGAGAGAGCACGAGAAGCAAATGGAAAAGGAGAGGTCCACATCTAGAAGTGCAGCAAGAGGAGGTCCCAGAAGAAGTAGGACAATTCGCCGAATCGCTGAAGTGCCCAAGGCACCTTCTAACCCTCTTCTACAAAGGCAAGCCCCGGTGCATCTTTGCTCTTTCCTATGCTTTCTAAATAAATTGATTTTAGCGTCCTTTTTATATGTTGATGCATTAAGTTTAGAAAAATGGTTGAAACCGTTGATGCACATATATTCTTGTTGAAGTTGTTATCCTATCCTATTTAGAGGTCTAGGTTATAAATGCTCGGTGTGGTGATTGCGCATGAGATAGAGATTCCGGTCACTCGAGAGGATGTCTAAAAACGGAACAAAATGTCGAAAACGAAAACGGTCGGTTCGGAATATTTCTGTTCCATTTGCATCCTTAGTCACATGGGTGACTGACAAGCTGCTGCTGAAAACCTGATTAATAAAACATGCTTAGATTGGATGGATATTGTGGTCTTTCCATCCGATCGATTAAGGACTTACCCTTTGTCGGGCTGTGGTCGGAAGTTGAACGTACCTGTTCATATAGTAGGCTCCGCGGGGTCGTGAGCCACGAAGCTCGTGGGAATGTTAGGGGCCGGCTTTGCACGTTGTATCACTCCTCCTTTGGCGTGGTAGGTTGGTGTAACACCCCGATTTTTGACCCGTTTTAAAATTCGCTAAAAATTTGAACTTTTTCAATAATCGTGTTTTTTTTACCCAACACTTTGGAAGTTTCCATTTATTTTGACACCTCAAAATTATTTGGCAATTTTTGGTAAGACCTAAGGTGGAGTTACATTAATAAAAGAATAAGGGAGTAAGAAAATGAGAGAGAAAGAAAAGAAAAGGGAAAAGAAAAAGAAGAAGAAAGGAGAAGAGCAAACCAGCCCGCCCACTTCCTTCTCTCCTTCCCTCCCTCCTATCTTTCCTTCCCGCATGGGCCGGCCCAACACGCCCGAACCGTTCGGGCCCACCTTTCTCTCCCCTCCTCTCTATCACCGACGAGCGGGACCGCCTCCCTTCTTCTTCCCGAGCCATGTCGGCGATGACTCGGGCACAGCCCGCCGGGCCCCGGCCACCGATCCACCGTACGAGCCGAGAGGGAGGAGACCCGGAGCGATGGAGCATTAGCCTTCAAGAGAACCTGACGAAGCGAGCCGCCTGGCGGCGATTACCGCACCAAAGCGCCTGGCAGCGCGGCGGCGACCGACAAATGCGAAACCACCGAGCTTGCGGCGAGCCCGCGCCGCACCGCGACTGGCGCGGCAGCTCGGAACCGATGGGCGCGGCTGAATGGCAGCGCGCGCCGGGCCCGAGCATCGGCGGCTCATGCACCCGCCTGGAAATGGAACTCGCGCCGGTTGCCGGCCGGCCGCCGGCGGCCTCGACAACGACCACCGCCATGGCCAGCTGGCGACACCGGATCCGAACCATCGGGCGGAGCAGAGGGCAAGGAGTCCACGAGCCACCAGCGCCGGGTTCTGCGAGAAAAGATCGGGGCGCTTGGCGAAATATCTCGCCGGGGGGCCCCCGGCGCCGCGGCTATAAATAGCCCTTCCGGCGAGCCTGCGGACCTCGCCCCGATGGCGAGCTCCGCAAGGAGCGGAACACACGGTGCTCACGCTTGCTAACCCTCTCCCCTTCCCCTCGGCCGCGATCCGAGTTTCCCAAATCAAATCCAGCCCGCCAGGGCTGGGTCACGAAAGGCGCCCCGTGATCGGCGTTGAGTACAATTGGCAAGTCGATGCGGCTTCTAAACCCACCCCTATCTTTTCCCTCACTCGCCAAGCTCTATTGTGCGGCAAAGCGCCACCGCTTAGTCGCCACCGGCGCCCACCGGCCGCCGTTCACGCCGCCCCGAGGTGGGAGCCTTGCTCGCCGCCCGAGACCACCACCGCGAGTCGGGACGGCGTGGAGTACCCCGGACCCTCGCGGTGAGCCTTCATGAACGGGGAAGGCTATTCCGGGCGTAAACCGGCGGAGCGCCGCCGTCGGGCATGACGGATTCGCCGCGCCCGACCGGTCATGACACCGCAACGAACGGCGGCGAATCGAAAGCCAACCGTGACGCGGCGACGCGTGTCACCCGTCACGCCGCCCGTTTCTCCCCTATTACGCCCCGCGTGGGCCGGCGGACCCACCGGTCGGCCGTGGGCGAAAGTACAGGTAAAAACCGGGTGAAATTGCTAGGTCTACCCGAGATTGTGTACCCCTAATGCTATAAGTACCAATCCGGACCTCGAAAAAATTCCAGGAAAATATGTAAATAAACTAGATCATGTGGAGATGATTGTCATGATTTTTATTATATTTTTACATTAATAAAATAATGACATAAAAACCCCACCTTGTTTATTAACTGGAATTAAACTTCAAGAATCATAACTTCCAAACCGTAACTCCAAATTGGGTCAAACCACTTCGATATTTTTTTCTAAATTCAAGCTTTATCCATTGCTACTGGTTTTATATATTATTACATGGTTCATTTTGTCGCTATTCAATTGCCTTATTAATTTTGTAATCGCCGTGCAGACGCGAGAGTAGCCAACGAAGACCTCAACCGGGAACTAGGCGATCCGACTACGTTCGAGCCGGACGACAACGGTAACCAAGGCAAGTCCTTAACCCCCTAATAATCTTGACCTAATTAATGATCATGATTTATCTTGCTTATGCTATGTGAAAGAGATGATGATGAATGATGTTATAACATGACTAATTATGAGAGCAATGTAACTTATTTAATAATGTGAACCATCCAACAAAAAGGTGAGTGGTGATAGTTTACATGGAGGTGGACTAATCACAATCGGGGATGAATCCTGCGGAGAGATACTCGCCTCCCCTAAGGACCGGTTCATAGACCATCCACCTAGTATGATATTCGTACATGCCGCCACGTCGGGATGGGGCGACCTGATCTCACACCCGTTAGGTCAAAGTATAGTTTCTAACCTAGGAGGCCGGTGAAGGCAAGCGGTCTATCGGGGCGCGGGCGTGGGGAGAGTGGCCCCCCATGGTCCGGTTGGCGTGGATCTTTGAGTGATCTTCCACGTAAGTGTGTGGGCGCTAGATGGGCGCAATGCTAGAGGCACATATTTATGATTATGATTATGTGGTGTGTATTGAAGCCACATGGGCGTGGTGTGTGTATTGAAGCCATGTCGGACGTAGTGTGTATTGAAGCTACGTCTAGGATGATGCGTCATCCTTCCAATCCCTGAGAAACCGTGGTGGGAACTATATGGAAACCTAGGATGGCTACCAAGCGGGTACGGGATCTTGTTGGACTATTCTTGCCCGCTGATCACGAGGAGAGTAGGTCCATCGTGTGGGGAAATTGTACACCCTCTACAGAGTTATTTAAATCTATTCGAATAGCCACGTCCTTGGAATGGGCAACCGCTAGGACGGATCATCTATGATTAGTTTGATCCTGTTGATGCTAACTGTTTGTGTCTTGTGAAACGACGACCATATAATCTGACCGGGAACTAGTAAGGGCAGCTTTAGAGACCCTGCTAGGGCCCAAACCCTTAACAACCACCAAACCCCAGGTTTGGACTTGCTGAGTACCTTTGTACTCACCCGTTGATTTTTCAGACTTCGGCTTAGAGGAGGATTTCGGCTACGATGATCGTGAGGATTTTCCGCAGGAGGATTAGATGTGATGTTTTCGGCTTTGCTAGGACTATGATGTTGATACTAGAGTTTCGACCTACGCTCAAGTATGCTTGTGGGTGTGGTAGGCTAGGACCACTAGACGCTGTAGCAGACTCTGATAATAAAGTGCCACAGCACCCTACGCTTACCCAATGTTGTGTAATAATAAGACTGTGACCTTTGGGCCACTTATGTAAGACCTATTTGTCCTATTAATAAAGCTTCGGCACCTTTTTAAATAAATCTGTGTCCACTCTTGTATTGATAACGTATTAGCGCATGATCCCGCACTAATACGTGAGGTTAGGACCCATAAAAAGTGGGGCCTTACGGTTGGGATTGATTGGGCGCAAGCGGTGCGCCGCGAAGCCTGGATCTTCGTTCTTTGCGCTCACTTGGTGGCCCGAAGGAGGGGGGTAGCCGGCGGGACCGAGACATACATCCTGTAACATCACGGGAGTGATTAGGTCCTTGCGGTCATGGCGTGAGACCTAGTGTATGGCGAGGGTATTCGCCCGGCTAGTTTGCAATCGATTCGAATCACCATCTCTCTGGGCGGTGAGAACCCAAGCGATGCTTCCGTGACATCGTAGTCTTAATATCACAATATATGTTATATTATCATGTTCTTCTGGCTGTTAAAATATTGACCAAATTACTTATCTTTGTTATTTATACTCTTGAGCATATGATTAATCTTGACTATCACGGGATCTATGGTTATGTATAAATAATTAACCTTTTAACTTGGAAAAATTCAAGTAGTATGTGTAGGTGCATTAATCAACTTTATTTCTGAAATTAAATATGAGTCGGCCCGGCTCGGATAAAAGCCAAGCATGATCCTTGGAGTCTTTTCCTTATTTTTCTAGTTTCGAGGGCGGGTAAGTCTTGCGGAGTACAATTGAGTACTCACGGGTTTATTCCCAACATTTGCGGTGTGCCCCCGTTTAGCATGGTCCTAGCCCGGTTGTGTGTTGCTTGTGGTTGAAGAATAATGCCTAGGGCATGACAATCTCCATATTTCCACTGTCTAGTGCTATTACGGGGGTGACATTATGTTGGCACTATCTTATTTTATTCCATTTGTACAACTATTTGGTTTTTCGAAAAACTATTGCTTCCGCACCGGAACTACTTTTGTAACAAATGAGTACATTGCACTCGATTAATATATATTGAATTGGTTTGAGATACTGCGGATTTGAACTAATGAGTTCAACGATCTTGGTTGTATTGTTAATGAGTTTGAAATCACTTTCGGAGATTTCCGAATACCGGGTTTATATGGACTCAAGTGTAGACTGTGATTGCTTGGGTAATTGCGAATTATACTTGATTTCTTATAAATTGGTTGGCTCTGTCACACACCCCGTCGTAGTTCCTCCACGCCGTGCGTCATTTTGGGCGAACAATGTAGAACGGATCAAGCGACCAAAAGGGCGGTATAGCACGGCGTGCTTATTTACCAAGTGTTGGGCGTGGTGCGCAGCCGCAGGCTGCTGCTCGTGGCCTCCTTAGCGGCGTCGGCGGGTGCGAGAGATCTTGCGCGATCTACACAGCTGATTCCGCGCTGCGCCCCTCCATGATCCGTCCAGGTGCTCTTATTGCATGGACTTTGATCTGTCCGTAGCGTCGGGGATCTTGAGAATGCGGTTTCCCCACGGGTGGCGAACTCAAAATCTACGTGTTGGAAGTTGGATGCCCCCACTCTTCTTGGTGTGGTGCGAACCAGCGGTGTCCCGCAAGGAGAAGGCATGGTGTCACCGGTGGGAGTGCACTGCCTAGCACCACAGTGTTCCGCCACCGGCCGCCATGAGGGCGCCTTCGTAGATCGCTGTTGCGACCACTTCCTGGAGGCCACACACAAGCACCCCCTTTCCTCCGGATGGTCTCCGTGGGATCCGGTGGCTGGCTGTACACGTCTTGGGACAAGTGTGCGAGATGGTGCCCACCTTATATTCAGAGTCAAAAATAAAGAGTTCTAGTTCATTTCAGGTTGACAATAATAAAATAAGCCGAAATGTAAAAGGCTTATTTTTAAGTGTTAGGTTTGTGTCGAGTGAAGGCAACGTTAGTGTCATCGTTAGGTTGCAGCTCGAGGACAAGCTGCATGTCCAGGTGGGGTGTAGTGTTAGAGGAGTCACGGGCCTATTGGGTCTTAGCCCATTAGGGTTAATTAGTAGCTTGCTTAGGGGCCAAGTTAACCCTCTCTATATATGGAAGGACATGTATCAATCTAAATCAAGCAAGAGATTAGAAGGAAATCCCTTCTCTCTTGTCGGCCGTGGGCGAGAGCCCCGTAACCGGCGTTCCTAGTGCTCCCAAACCCTAGCCGCTGGTAGCTCTCCTGCCTCTCTCACCACGTGCACAGTAACCGCGGCACTGTAGCAGCGCGATCCTGTAGCATAGCAGCCCTCAGCCGCCTCTCTTCCCCCTCACAATTCCCTCAGCCCAACCACGTTCATAACAATCACAAAAAGAGCTTAAATATTATATAACAAACTAGCTGCCTGAGTGAAATAGAACAGCAGGGCCACATTCGCAGCCATCCATAATTTTCAGGGAAATTAATTATTCATCCTAACTTTCTCCATAGAGTTGGGAGCATTCTACATACAAGTTTGAAAATAGGTGTTCTTAAAATATTCTCACAATTCTTATTGTTCATAGCATAAGAAACAATTGTGCAAAAGAAGAGATGTATGAATTAGACAAAAGATGTAATCAAATACCACAGAAAAGAGGCAGGTACCATTTTTGTCTTGCCATACTTGATTAGCATCCATAAACAGCAGTAATCTGATTGTATCTGCATTTCCTTTGTAGGCAGCCCTGCAATGTTATAATATATAAGGTTACATTACGCCAAACATAGAAATGTAGATAAAAGTGTCCAAGAATGGAATTCTCAACAGAAAAGTCAGGTAGATAGTAAATTAACTGACTCTTGAGGACTGTGTTACTGTCCTCCAAACTGAGTGCACAGCACAAATATCATATACATGCACAGCAGTGCAAAGACAATTTCTGAATGAATCATTTACCATGAGAAGAATTTTGGACATAATTTGAATATAGTATAGAAAACCATATTAAACTGTATACTGCATTTTTTAGGTGAGATTGATACCTAAACCAGGGAAAGCATGCATACAGAAAGTAGAATATTAATCAATAATCATGTGAGTGCAAAGCGCTCCTCCCGTCATTGTCCAAAGCATCAAAGTCTGCACCGTACTTTGAGATGATGTGATGCAAGAATGACGTTTGGCCATACTGAGATGCCACATGAACTGCCTGACATAATAATCAAAGCGGGGACCTCGTCTTGGAAGCGGAGACCTTGATCAAAATCAACGCGATCCACCAAATCCGAGGACGACCCCATAGTCGAGATCGATGTGGGGGGTGGGGGTGGGGGTGGAGGGATCACTGCCTAGGGACGCCATGATTCACTAGAGCGGCGGTGATGGTGGCAGTGGTGGCGTGGAGGATGGAGGAGCGAGAGCCATTGGGCAGTAATAGTTGACGAGATCACCAAATAATCATGTTGGTGATTAACCTGGTTCGATAAATCTTGAACAATCGTTAACTGTGGATGACGAGCTCACAAGTAATGGGCGAAACTGAGTCCAGGCAAAGTGAAGTAACACACCAATAAGAGAGATATCCAACATGTAGGCAATAGTAAACTGACATGTAGATGAGTTGTAGTTGTCGATCGTTGCCCACAGCGACCTCCTGGTCGCCCTTGATCCCGCCAAGACCTGGTGAAGGAAGCACACAGCAAGAGAGCAACATATCTAGATTTTCCTGAAAATACTAACTGAGCACCCAACTGTGCATGTTGGACTCCGATCCATGGTGCACTCTTTTCAGTTGTAGAAATAATAAACTATGCAACATTGATTTATGAGTGGTACGGTTCCAAAGCCCTAAGATTCTGGCATTCAAGAATCATTAAGCATATGTAATACATTAAACTGTGATAGAGCTGCATAGATCAACCATGTCAAAATCTAACCTCGTGCAACCAGAGATGAAGATCGGGTTTCACAGATGAACCTAGGCAAGAACACGAGACAATGGTCTCACTCACGTAGAACATTGACTACAGGGGCAGCTGGTGAGTCTCTGTAACACCCGGTTTTAAGGACAAACCGAATGCACACCATATGTGAGCCCTGGAAGTCAAATCTCACATATAGTTACAAATAAATGGCAGTATCAATTCACAATGCTTAATATATAACGAACATAGTATAAAAGAATACAACCTCAACTAGCAAACAGCGGAAAGACACTCTGATCCTCTTGTGTAGACTCCATAGGGACAACTCGACCGGTTGATCACAAGCCTAACTTCTTCCTGAGGTGGGTGAAATAGCAAGAGTGAGTCCATGTCGAACTCAGCAAATATAACATGGGGTTCATGAGGCTCAAAAGGTTGACACTGGCTTACTTGCATTTAAACTTTTAGTTGATCATAATTTTAAGCATTAGCATCAATAATTCCCAACAACCCATAATCATATGAATAAACAAGTATGAACAATAAATGAATCATAAACATGTCATAAACAATGATCATCTATTTTGTGAGTGTCTCAAGGCCGTTCATAACCGCGAACACGGCTGATATATCGGTTTTAACTCTCTGCGCAGGTGTACACTTTCACTATGGGTCATGATTCTCAAATGCATGGGTTAGCTAGACCCAAAACACCGAGAACCATATAAAGCCTTTCAAAGGTTCACCTAAAAATATTAGTGGCCAACGAGCGATACAACCCCGTTTCTCCCATTCCGGCAAACCACCAACAAAGATAGATAAGGTCCTTTGACCGACTAAAGCCAGAGCCACGTAGCCCCCATAGCTGTACGGTAAATCCCGGATGATCAGTTACAAAATAAGTCCTTACGGAGAGCTAAGAGCATAACAAATAAACACAAGCTCTTTCGCTCTATGAACATGTGATCAATAGCATAAACCTTAGATCATAATATAATAAAGTGTGATGGTTGAAGCGCTAGCATCATACTACCCACATGGATAAATCCCAAGGTAGCAAGGTATAAGTAGTCAATAGCTAGGATGTCCTTAATGTCGATCAAGGGAGACACATGCATATGAATGTAATTATCAAGGTGAATAGGACAACAAGGAAATTCCCATGCTATACTTGCCTTAATATTGAGATCCTTTTTCACTTCCAAACCTTCGAGACAAATCCTTCTTCAAATCCAAAGCTCCAAGAGAGATCCTTCTTGATCATCAATGTGTTCTAGTTCACCACGTCAAACTCACGGTCTATTTGATTCCAATCAACAACACACAAACATATGGAGCCAATCATGCATAACAAACAAGGCTACAATTAGAACAGTACACCAACAGTGGAAAATCAAGTTGAAAAAAGCATATAAAACTGTTCTACACGTCTCTACGATCACATCGACGTAAAGATCACCGAAATCGGAGTTAGAACGACGAAGTTATGATTTAAACAAGTTTCAATAAAATAATAGATTGAATATAAACTCGAAATTTCAAAAAGTTAAAAACATGATAAACAGTAGGATAAGCTTGTAGATTATGAAATTATGAATCTAACGTAATTTGTACGGATCGAATCGGAGCTCAAACGTAAACTCTATGATCAAAACATGATTGTGACAAATTTGTAAATACTAGAAACTTGATTTTCGAATTAAAATAAATAAATCAGATTTAAATCATGTTCGAGGATGATGGACAGAATTATGAGGAAGTGGGAGAACTCTTTAGCTAAAATGGCATGACCGAAATGTTATGAATGAATATGGGGCTTTAGATCACAGATGGAGGGCTGTGATTAGATTGGATGCACATATGTATTTCCTTTGTATTTCTAGATTTATTTTTCTCAAGGAAATCGGCAAGAAAACGTTTGCATGAGATCATCAAGCTAGATCTCACGTCATCAAGCTAACAAGAACAATCTGGACAGGTGCTGCTTCTTGCTGGTGGTGATGTACGTATATACACAGTATGTATATCCAGAATTGTTTTTGTGAAGAAAAACGGCCACAAAACGTCATATGATGTCATCAGGCTAGGAATCCGATCAGCAAGCTAGGAGTTTGATCAAGGGCGTAGTGCAGATCGACCGGACGCACGGACAGCAGCGCCAGTACGGTAGAGGCCATGGCCAACGATGGAGCTTCACTGGAGTTCAAAGAACGTACACATCTCGCTTTGACTTAGGGAACGAACATAAAGATAGAGGAGGATACAAACAGCTCACCTACAGATTTCTCAATGATGATGAAGACACGGCAAAGGTGTACGGCTCGTCGGGGAAACAACGGGTCCTGCAAAGGCTCGGCATCCGCGTATAAGCAAAAGCAACACAGAGAGAAACCAAGAGAGACAGAGAACGCTGGGATTCTTCGAACCTCAACTCGGATCACGGCTGCGGGTCAAGGACGGCCGAGAGGCGGCACAAGGCATCCAGAGCCGCGGCAGCTGTCGTCAAGTTCGGCGAGATCCTGAGTTTGGGCACAGGATCGACCACGCTAGGGCTAGCGGCTGTTGCTGGCTTGGGGCGTAGGCGGCTGCTGCGTAGCAAGATGGAATTGGAGGGGTGCAGGCGTCGGCTTAAATAGACCCGAGGGCAGCAGCAAAAATGGAAAGGCTAAGGGTCGAGCTTGGTTCACTGATGGAAATCGGAGCTTCCATTTTAGGAAGATGATGCAAGGTTGAAGAAAGGAAAAAGAAGAGAACAGCTACGCTGTTGTTTCCACGATGGGCTGGACCAGAGCAATTGTAGCCCAAAACAAAGAAGTGACGAGCAGCTGGCCAAACAAATGAAAATGCTGCTCAGGCCAAGGAAAAATAAAATGGCTGTACGAGTTGGTTGGGCTGAAACGTGAGAAAGGAATTAGGAAGGAAAAAGAAATATTTTTTTCTTATTATTTCAAACTCCCTTTCAAATGATTTTCAAACCAATTTGAATTCTTTTGCAAGTTTGATCAAATCCAAGCAATACAAAAATAACAATGCAGCAGCATGATGAGTGCACAAACATGTATCTAGCCTTATGATGGATTTTTAATTTTCATAAAAGTTATTATTCCTAAATTCAATGCTTCACATAAAATGCATAAATAAGTCAATTTAAACTATTTTAAAAATCATGCAAAATTTTGGGTGTTACAGTCTCTCTAGGGGGAGGGGTTTGCCACCGCCCTAATCTCCCCGCTCGTGATCCCACTTGTAGTTTTTTTAGAGTTTTTTGCAAATGTTGTGGGTATCGGGATTCAAACCCGTGACCTCTCACACTTTCGTGAAGAGGCCCCACCACCGCTACACATGTCTATGTGTCCATACTTGATTCCGGATCCCCACATATTATACAATTCGAGTGTAAATTGACTATTTAGGGCCCTTAACGGGTTCAAATAAAAAAATGGTCAACTACAAAGTTTCATAACTTTTTAAGATCTACAGTTTTCATGTAGGATGTTTCTCCATCCGAGGTCGCTTACTTAAATTTGAATTTCAAATTTGAGACATTCAAACTTAGGTTTTGCATGACTAGATGATTTCAAATTAAAAGTGGTCAAATACAGAGTTTCATAACTTTTCATGATCTACAATTCTTATTTAGAAAGTTTTTCCATCCGGGTCATTTGAAAAATTCAAATTTTAAAATTTAGACACTCAAACCCACATTTTGAGGCATCAAATAAAATCAATTCAAAAAGTGACCAACAATAAAGATTTATAACTTTTCAAGATCTATAATTCTTATTTAGAAAGTTTTTCCATCCGAGGTCATTTTAAAAATTTTATCATTTAGTGTTTCGTTTCAAAATTCATAACCCACTATAGGGGCACCTCAATATAGAGCCGCCCCGGGGACGGCCGGATATTGAACCTCTACTACCCTATTAATAGTAGGGGCGGCTCATAACACCAGCCACCCCTACAGTGTCCACAATTGGGGCGGCTCATACACTATCCACAATAGGGACGGCTCATACCACAAAGAGGGGCGGTTCAAAACAAAAACCGCCCCTACTCAAAAAAGAGGCGTTCCCATAGTAAGCTTTTTTTAGTAGTGTCTATAGATAATCAGTAGGCAAGAACACGTAATGTGGCGGTCCCGAGTGGGGTTCTGGGGCTTAGGCGTAGTTGGTCGATCGGACGTAAGTCTGATGAAAAGATGAACACACTTCCCTCTTCATATAATATAGATAATAGATAGAGGCTACTGCAAGTTATTAGTTGATACATTGTATCATCTCAATTTGATAGCCATCTGATCAACATACCGAGTAGCATAGACACCGGCGACTACCACAAGGCCACGTCCCCCCCAATGAGCTGTATGTGGCGCGCAAGCTGGGTGTGGGCAATTCCTTGCAACCACACCGATGTTGGGGATCCACACCAAACTCACGGCGGCAAACTATGTCATAGCAGCCCATCCTCTTCGCTTGGCGGTTGTCGGGTAGTCCTCCTAGGGACGACCTAAAAGCGTCCTGTTTAGGCCTCAACAAAACGCCCGGTAGGTCACCTTTCCATAGGTGCGATGCCTTGGTGGGTGTTCTCTTTTTATTTAGATTAACACGTATGCTCAACACGCACGCACACTCACCCCTGTTAGTGTAAGCATATTGTGTTCTCCGATGAGAGACGTGTTGTGTTGTAGCCGGTTAGGAGGGAGCCGCAAATGAGAATTCAAATGAGAGCATTGGCGGGAACGGTTGCGTAAAGAAGGAGGCATGGGGTGACCGCGCCCACGATCTCGTGCGAGTGTGAGTTTCTGCTAGTCCATATCGAGTTGTATCTTACTTTTCGGTGTTGTATGTGTGAGTTCTAACTACATGTATATGTAGTGGGAAGTTTGAGGTGTGGGTTAGCGTCTCGAGTCATTTGTAATTGTATCCCGGACCCAAGTTATCAAAGGTGAAATGGGGCACCGCCTCCCCCGGCGGCTTGCCGTGTGTGTACATCCCGTGTTCATCATTTTTCCCTTTGTTCATGCGCGATCTGTGTTTCTCGGCTTAGCCACCGTGAATTTGTGTTTGATTGTCGATTTAATTGCCTACAACCCCTATGAACACATGTACACAAACCCTACCCCTACGAGCACCTTCGAAAGACTGAGCCACCAAATCTTGAAGTTCACGAAGTCACCACTGGCGCCTCACTATTGACGGGGGCGTCGCTACTACTTAATGCATAGCTTTGGAAAATTTTGAAATAAATCTAGGATAAAGTGTCGCACTCGCGTGTCGTGTGTCGTGGTGCATGTTGCGATCTTGGTGTAGCAACAGTGTGTCCCCCGTTGTCCGGGTGCTTGAGGCCATAGTCGTGTGGGGTTCGTCGTGAGTGTGATTGGCCATCATGGTGTTTACATTTTATTTTGGCAAAAGTCTTGCCCAAATCATAGGACCACGTTTAGTTACATGTGAAGTTCCAAGTTTTTTTACTCTCTCCGTCACATCAATTTTTGGACACATAAATGGAGCGTAAAAATGTAGGTAAAAAAATAACTAATTGCACAATTTGGTTGTAAATCACGAGACGAATCTTTTGAGCCTAGTTAGTCGAAAGAGTTAATGTTCATCGAGTTGCAAAAATTGCAAACTAAACGTGGCCCTAGTGTTGGCGACGCATCTTGTGGTGTCCTCGGGTGTCGTGTTCCTCTTTCAAGGCATCATTAAAGAACAACTTGCCATGTGCATCGTCATATAGGGTGCTTTGGCGTCCTTCATGGCATTCCTTTCCTCGTAGGCATGGCATTTGGACACCACCCGTACACCTTGTAGACGTTCCCCTTTACATCGGTCGTGACCACCTTCGGTGAACGACACCCCTAATGTTTGCGAAGTTACTATATGGCATGTATCGCTATCGGTGTCATTTTGGTCCAACATCATCCATATTTTCTTATTGGATTGTCTCGGCAAATGGATCGACGAGGACGATCGAGAACGCCGCCCAGTTTGCCCCCAAAGTGGAGAGTGACACTACGGTCGAAGACTTTTCCTTACGGCTTAAAACCGTCGGGAATGTTAGGAAAAACCGACAGAATAACATTCTGACGGGCAACCGTCGAGGATCTGCCGTCGAGAACGAGTCGGCAGGAAAGGTGAATTATTCCTCGACGAACGGCCGACAGAATGTACTCTGACGGCGGCTCCCGACGGCACCCATTCGGCCCGGCGAATCCTCTCAGGCCGACAAATTTAATCGACGAGAATTCCGTCGGGAATTATAAACCGGCGTGAATTAGATTCTAAAAATGAAAAAAAAAAAACATGCATTTGCATCACAGGGACAAATTTACACACACATTCTCGAATCCAAATTGCACATTACATTTAAAACCGGTTCACAAGGCCAAATGCATCACATTTCACACATTCTCGAATCCAAATTGCACATTACATTTAAAAAGTGGTTCACAAGTCCAAATGAATCACATTTCGTAATCATGACCGAAAGTGTATGCAAACTAAGTTCTACAAAGCTACCTTGATTGGTTAGAGATCGGGCCTCGACCAAGACCGGCCGCTTCCATGACATGCCAACTAAGTAATAGTTCAAGAGGCAAAGACTTCAAAGAAGTCTAGGCGCTTACATGCCAACTACATAACGAGAGGCCTTTTCACTCTCTACATCTACATACTAGCTAGGTTTGCACAAAAGAGGTCGACTTACTTCAACAAAAAGCAAGTCAACTTGGAGCTTCACCATATACACTCCAATCGCACAAAAGAGGCTTGCACCGTCCCGACACTTTCGGTTTATGTTAGCATTGCCTTCATTCTCTTCAACGTCATTGCCATCAAAACCACCCGGATGGGATGACTCGTACCCTACAAAGTGATGGAACTTAAATTGATGAGTGAGATAAAAAGCTAGCTAGTATGTGAATAAGCTAAGCAATTTTGAATAAGCTAGCAGTTTGAATAAGATAACTAGTTTGAATAAGCTAGCGGTTTGAATAAGCTAAGCAATTTTAGCAAAAGAGACAAGTCTGCGATATTCTATACTTGTTTCTTCCCCCAAAAAAAAAAAAGAAGCTTCCTTTAATAACCATGTCGATATATTCATGGTTGCTCTACTAGATGGTGTATGCAAAAGAAATATATTCTAATAGAAAAAATCTATTCTGATCATAATTAGAAAATAAGTATAGTTGCCAACACTTGCATAAACTCCCTCTAAACCTGCAGCGAGCCCAAAGAAAGAAGGGCCCCTCGCAAGTGTTGCCTTTACCTCTTATGAACATCTAACTAACCGTATGCTAATGGGTCCTTATCCTTTCTTGCGGGCATGTTGTATTGAGTATTTGATATTAGAGAGCGACAACTTATCAAAGTTGTTCCCAAATGCACACCTAACCATAAGTAGCTTGACTCACGGATTCTATAGCACTAAAGTATGTACATGTTACTTGGGAGTTGGTGACTTCCTGTTTTGTGGCCTAATTTAAATAAGTCGGGGAACTCATAAGCTCGCAATGAATATTATAAATGCATGGTAAGAGAGACCTGCTCAATGGGGCATAGAAGCATTTGCATCTGCCGACTTGTAGAATCTTTGCAATTTCTCATTGGTAACTCCATGTTCAGCTTCTCAAAAACATCCTAAAATACATGATGGTTAGAAAACATTTGGAAGCAATTGATTAGGTACATACAAAGATGTTAGATTAGATCAAATACCTTCATATATTTGGTTAGTACAAGTCCAATATGAGAGGATTCCCGAGCATTCTTCTCCAATTGTGCATTCCTCCTTAGAAGATATTGATAAGACCTTGAATTTGCTTGGCTTGTTGTCCTACCGCATCCTTTCATCTCAGTTTTCCTTATAGCACCATTTGCTATTGGCACACGGCCATGAGCTAAGCCACGGCCACTACTTTTGTATAGCACTACAGATCAAGCCGTGCATCACTTCTACGCTGCTCAAAATCATCCGGATGTTCAACCTCAAGAGTAGCATAGTAATCTTCCTATGAAATAAAAAAATACATGTTAACCTTAATTCATATCATGGTGTAGAACTGTAGATATTTAAAAATGAGGTAGAACATACAACACGCTGTTGGGCCTTTTGGCTTGGAATTGGACCACTAATTCCATTCTCATCACAATTTTTGACACCGGCCTTCATGGAGCAAAATGTATTCATGTCGATTCTTTGCCTGCGGACCATATGTCTTTTCCTGTATATGACGATCTAATTAGACGGTTGTAGAACACGACATTAATATATGGACTTGTAGAGTTCAGCTCATCTCAACTTACCAGATATTGTTTGGTTTGAGCATATGGTCGAGATCCACCCCTGTTTTGAGCAAAATCCGTTTGGTTCCGTGACTCTTGACCAAGGCGGCGCTTCTTTAAATATTACGGTGAGCACCAAGTAAGCACAAATGGCACGCCATGCGGCTTAAATCGATCCGGCTTAACTTTTGCATCTTGGGCTTGACGAAGTAATTTCTTGCATGCCTCGAATCCTTTATCCTCCTGATTAAGGTACTTGTCATAGTATGCCTTCACAAAGATCCACACGAAGCTCATACATCATATTTCTACATTGTTTAGCTGCAAGCCTATCAAGAACATATTACGCATGTGGCATTAAATCATCTTCCACTGAGTAGATGCTCGCATAAACAAAAACAGAGGCATATTATCTTTCATATTTAGATAAACCAACTCCGATGTTAGCGGCGAGAGAAATCATATTTAGAATTTTAACACAATGACATTTTGCACTTATTGAATTACCTAGAATTCTTCTTTAAAACGATCAGCAGCAGTCATCTCATCTTCGTCTTGAATAATATCATAGTGAGCCCATGTCTTTGCATAATACTTCTTTGAACGACTCTCTTCAATCATAGAAGGGTACTCACGCTTTAGCGTAGCCGTGACTTGACCGCCAATCCCCATGTCCTTCTTAGGTGAGTAATTTACGAATTCAAATTGCCTACAATCACAAGTTGCAGTCATAACAGCCATAATATTGTAAAATCAGCGGTAACTCAAGGTGAAACCATGCTTACAGGGATAAAATCAGCAATAATAAGTAGGCTGTACGATGTCTCACTAATAAATTGTCACTAATAAATCACATAGCTTGTAACAATAAATCACAAGTGACATCTGACAATAAATTAGTACATGAGAAGATATACTCACTCTTCACCAATGGGTTTAATAGGAATTCGGCGGGTGGAGGCCTTTTTGGCTGAGTAGGTCCTCTCTTCCTCTTTTGACTTCTTTCCTCCGTTGGATCAGCATCATTGTTCTCATTGTTGTTAGAGCCATTCCCCATTCTCAGTTGAATCAATAGGAGCATTGTCATCGAGACTCCATTTGCTCGACGGTGTCGAAAAGCCCTCATTTTTACGCACGAGAAAGATGTTTTGTTAGTCATTGTAGAAAAACAGAACTTGTTTCATAGTAAAACAGTACAACTTATCAATATAATGGAAAACAGGAAGTTGTTTCATAGTCATAGTAGAAAAGGCACAATATATCAATATAAAGCAACAGGGAAGTTGTTTCATAGTATCTTGCTACAAAAATTGCGAGAAAACAACATATTCCATTGAAGTACGTAAAATATGCAACATTGTTCACGGTACACAATGAAGCAACAAAAAGGAAAAATACAATAATGGTAATTGATTTCAGTTTCAGTAATCTTCTTCGTCATAGCAATCATCATTTGGCTCTTCATCGGTGTCACTTTCTGCTCATATTCGTCTCCATCTATCTCTTGAGAAACATCCGTTTGTCTCGCTAGCACCTTCAATTCATTTGGATTAACTATCTCATCCAGCGGTAGAGGAGCAGAATTATCCAAGTCAACGTCCGGATCTATCACAAAAAGTGCCCTCCAAGCCTTCTTCTTGAAAGAACATTATGTCTTCTGTTAGTGCTCCAGGTTTCATCGCACTCATTCTTTGCTATCAATTGCAAGCAATCGATCTCTAGGTGATACTTGATAAACAACCCACCACTCGGATAGATCTGGTCTACTTTGCAAGCATATGGTAAAATAGTAGACTTGTTTTTACTTGGTGGCTAGAACAAAGGGATCAAAGTTAGAAAGTCTTGAGCTATGCTTGACCTCTACTAGGCCAATATTTTCTGTGCGCCTAACACCAGTATCAGTGGGATCAAACCAGTCACACTCAAATATAACTAGCTCAAGTTGCATGCTGCCCTCCCATGAAATTTTAATGATGTCTTTGATAACTCCATAATACTCAATAAGATTGTCATTCTCATCGAAGCTAGATACACGTATCTCGAGGTTGGTTGTTGCTAACCCTACTCTTGTTTTCTCATATGCTTTGCAGATCGAAATCTATAGCCATTAATGTCATAACACCCATATGTGTTGACTCTTCTAGTAAACCCATAAGATAATTGACGCAATACTTTGTGAATGCTTGCATTAACTTTGCAATCGAAAAGCAAATTTGAATAGATTAGCTTTCTTTTTGTTAACTAAAATTATAAAATTGTACTATGTAAGGACAGGTCTGTTGTTTACATGAGCTTTGAACCAATCAAAGAAATTAGGACCATTATGGACATGGCTCCCACGCCCAAGTTTCCAACCATTCACCTTAAGTCGAAAATTTGTTGTTCAGTTGGAGTCCTTGTTCCCTTCCATTGTTCTTGTTCAAACTTTCTATAAAGACAAGGAAAATTTAACATGATGATATGTTTTGGTAAAGTATTAGAACTCATTTGTAGTAAAATCAACACATACTTCAATAAATCTTGCATCCGTGGTATATTGGTCAATATGTATAAGAAGGCGACCTTGTATTCTTCTACGAAAGATCCACGACAACCCCTTTGGACATGGCACCGGCCAGGTTGTGCAAAGATTTCGATATCATCACAAGTGGGCACAAATGTTGAGGCACCATCATCATATCTAGGTGCCTTATTTCTAGCTGAATGCACCTTTGATTTAAAGAAAAGAGACATAGAATTTGTGGCCTCTTCAACAAGCCGGGCTTCAACAACGCAGCCCTCAACTCTTGTTTTGTTTCGAACTTTTGTTTCAGCTTTTGTATAGCCCTAAGAAGAAATAAATTAGCACTAGCACTAATAGGCCAGCAACCAAATAAACCTCTGATTAAAAAATGTACCTCTCAATTGGATACATCCATCGATATTGTACAGGGGGCCTCCTAGTCGAACTTCCTCGGCAAGATGTACCATAAGATGTTGCATAGGGTTAAAAAATCACGGAGGGAATATCTTCTCTAGTTTGCGAGATAAGAACCACTATGTTACGTTCCAAAGCTAATACATCTTTCTTAGTAATTTGTCTAGCACACAATTTCCTATAGAAATAAGCGAGCTCGGCTAGAACAAGCCAAACATTTTTCAGGAAGGAATCCACGGAAAGCAACAGGAAGTAGACGCTCCATGAAGATATGATAATCATGACTTTTCAGCCTGATATCTTCTTTGTTTGGAAATTAATCCCTCTTCTAATATTTGCAGCATACCCATCGAGGAAACTTCAGTGTTTTGAACCACTCTAAAATGATGGGCTTATCGAGCCTTGTCAATGCGAGAATGGCGCCCTTGGCGTATGCCACTTGCCATTGGGTTTTAATACAAGATGCATGTTAGGACGATCACAAATCAATTGTAGGTCTTGCCTTGCCTTCACATTATCTTTTGTCTTATCAGCTATGCCATAGCATGTGTTCCATAAAGCTTCACCCATATTTTTTCATTGTGCATTACATCAATGTTGTGTGGAAGTAACAACTTTTTGTAGTAATGTAGCTGCCACAAACCATTATTGTGTGTCCAATTGTGTTCTTTATTGTGCGTATTCGTATCGCTGACTTTGAGGTTCATTTGGGCTTCTCTTTCTTCTCCCGTCAACTTCCTTGGAGGCTCATCCAACACTATTGTATCCTTCCTAAATGCATTGCTTTGGGTTCTAAATTCATGGTCCATGGGAAGAAAACGCCTATGACAATCAAACCAGCTTGGCTTACCACCATTAGTGAGTTGAAATGCTTTGGTGTCACCTAAACAATGATGGCATGCCAACTTCCCATGGGTGCTCAACCAACAAACATCCCAAGCGCAGAAAAATCATGTATTGACCATAGATATGCCGCTTTCATGGTGAACCTTTTCTTTACCGATGCATCCCATGTTTCAACTCCATCCTTAAGAGTTTGCAGTTCATCTATTAAAGGTTGCATTAAGACACTAAATTTTTTCCCAGGATGTTCTGGACCTGGGATAACAAGGGCAAGAAAGATGTATTCTGGCCTCATGGCAACACCAGGTGGAAGATTATATGGGAAAACAAACACCGGCCAGCAAGAATACTGAAGCAGCCGTGGGGCCATATGGTGTGAAACCATCAGTTGCAATGCCTAGTCGCACGCGTTCCTTGCCTCTTCTCGCAAACTCTGGATTATCAACATCAAATTGTTGCCAAGCTTCTCCATCACGTGGGTGGTCCATTACAGTCATGGAGCGAGGAGCTTCCTTGTGCCATCGCATCATTTTCGCAGATTGCCTCATGTGCATAGAGCCGTTGTAACCTATCTTTTATTGGCATATACCGCAAAATCTTTACGCGGGACTTTATTTGAACCATCTAGATAGCGAGGGGTCTGACAAAAGTCACACTTCTCTTTATCCTTGTTATCTCCATAATAAAGCATGCAATAATTCTCACATGCATGAATTTTTTTCATATGGCATGCCTAGACCCTTAAACAATTTTTTTGAATGGTAGAAATCCTTAGGCAAGTTGCTATCAGCTGGTATGAGTTCATGGATGAGTGTCATAATGTCATCATAACAAGAAATAGAGAGGTTGTGTTGTGCCTTTATGGATAGCAACCTAGCAGTGGCTGACAATGTTGAGTGGGTTGTTTTGTCATGAACTAATTGTTCTGCACTATCAATCATCCTATAGAAAGCTTTAGCATACTCTGTTGGTTCCTCATTACCTAGTGATGGTGCAGCCGCAGCTAAGTCTGCCAACATATCATCCATTCTATCCATCTCACCAAAACCCTCAATTCCTGGCTCTTGGAAGCGCCTCTCACCATGTGCAGTCCAAGTTTGATAGTTGGACTTAAACCCATTTTGACATAGATGCAGCTCTACCTTGCCCCTTTTATGCCGAAAATAATTCCTACACACAGCACAAGGGCATTTTATGGTACCCTCTTGTACTACAGACTGATTAGAGAAGGCAAAATCCAGGAACTGGTTTGTATGCTGAACCCAATCACATGATGGTCTACCACGCTTCCAACCACTATACATCCATTCTCGTTCTGCCATAACTTATTTTTTTCTGTTGACATAGACAGAGGGCTACAATTAGCAAAAAAGACTAAACTGGAAACATGCACCCGAGGATATACCTCCTTACAACAGTGCTGTAGAAACAAAATGTAGAAATTATGAGGCAGATGGCTAAGGAGCTATTTCAGAACAATGTTGAAAATTGGTGTGCCATGCTAACTCATTTAAGTCCAATTCCAGGTTATTCTAGTCGGGCATGGTGCTGGAGGGCTGAGTGTGATCCATGCAATGCATGAATTCGTTGACAGGATCAGTCAATCATTTTTTGTGGCAGCTACAATGCTACCATTTGGATTTCAAGCTGATGAAGATAAGAAAGATGTAATGTTTTTAAGAATCTATTTGCTCTTTTCGTAAAGCTATACCTCCTGGCACATGACAAAAATATAAGCCAGTACACATGAAACAAACATATACATATAGTAATTAGAAATGTAATAACCTCGTATGAGCAACATAGACATTCTTCCAGCTTTCTTTTTATTAGCGCCATCAAACTCTTGTGTTCTCAGTTATAACTACTTCTATTTTCCAATCCGATTCGAGCTCATCACAGATAGACAAAGATTGCAGCTCAAAACTTATAAGGCAAAATTAATATTACCTGTGGTGTGATGTAGTTGCTGTTGAAGCGAACCCCTCTCCTTCACTTGTGGATCTCCTTTCACTCTTCTGAACCCCTCCTTGCTGCACGGTCCTCCTTCTGGAACCCCTCCTTCTTGCTGCACGGTCCTCCTTCTGAAACTCGAATCTTGCTGGAACCCCTCCTCCTTTTGATTTCACTCCTTGTGGAACTTGCTGTGGGTGGCGCTTGAGTTGAGGGCGTCGGGCGGTGGGCCGCTGATGCGAGGGGGTGGGGTGAGGCGGCGTGTAGATCGGCGGCGGCGGGCAGATGGGAGGCGGGCGGACGGGGGCGGGCTGGCGCGCTTGGATGAGCTGCGGCGCCGATGACGCCAAGGTGTGCTAGGCGTGGGGGGGGCCAAGACTGCCGGCGCGTGGGGTGGCGGCGGGTGGGCGGACGCTTGGCGTGGAGCTGGCGGCGCGATGCGCGCACGACCGAGGGTGGGAGGCGACGAGGATGCCGCTCGGCGAGGTGGAGAGCGCGGGCGCTGGATCTCGCGGACCGGAGGAGCGGACTGGAGGATCTGCGCCCAGCGGGATCCCGGAGTGTGGGATGGCAGCGGCGGCGATGAGTCCAGCGGGCAGCGGCGGGGATGGGAATTGGGGGGAAAAAAAGTAGGGTTCTGGGGGACTTCTTCATTGTGGGTCGTTTTGGCGTTTCGGCGGGCTTCTTGGCGCGCTTAAAGGTCACGGCCGTGCGCGAATATTGTTTCTGGGCCGGGTGAGGCGGCAAATATTGTTACCCGTCGGTATCCGGTAGACCGAAGCCAGGAATAAATTCACGGATCCTGACGGGTTTGGTTGGTTCCTGATGGTTTAAAGAAACCGACAGAATTATTGTGCCATTCCCGGCGGGAACTATGGACCCGACAGGAGTTTTTCGCCATTACCGACGGTTTTCAACGAACCGACAGGAACTTACGAAACCAACAGGACTTGTCTGTAGTCTGGTAGTGAATGACGGGGGCCTCAGCGCGTTTAGAGCTCTAGTGCCATGTTTTTTAGATTGGACGACTAATCATGATTAATTGTGATTAGTAATCTTTATCGTAATTAGGTGCTTGATAAGGGACCTTGATTAGAATTGTTCGATTAGAAACCTTATCATCCGATAAATGACGACTAATCCGCGATTAGTCATCTGATCAGACTAGCTTGGCCAGTACAAGTATACGTGATGTAATGTAGGTAGGTAGAATTGGCCCATCAGCTGGCCCATAAGGGTAAGAGGAAGAGAGGGAAGTGAACGAAGGCTACTGCAGCTGCCGCATTTCTGGTTCCCGCTTGTCACATTTTGTTTTCCGCTCCGGCTCTACTCTCCCGCAGCAGCCGCATTTTATGGCCATGTTTACATTTACAGCACATATATATAGCCATCCAGACACAAGGATGAATAAATGTCCTACTAGACCACTAGACTGATCAGGACCGACTAATCGACCATGATTGATGATTGTGGTCATATGACTAGCCTTGATAATACGAGCTGAAAACATGGCCCTAGTGTTATCCTGAACATATTTATTTTTTGAAACGAACAGGCAGAAGAGCTGTGATGATCTGATCCAATGGTTCTCAGATATGGACCGACCTTAGGCTACATGGTGTTTCCGTCGCGCCATGAAGAAGCCACACGCGCCCAACTCGCAGTTCACAACCGGGCCTCCCAAACGTCGCGTAAAATCCCGAAAGGCCGTGATGCATTTGCGCGAAACCGGCGAACGCGACGTCGACCATCCGCCTCCTCAGAGTTCTCACGCGAGAGGAAACCGCGGCCTTCGACGCCTACAGCCAATAAGCCACCGCCAGCGTTGTCATCCCTGCAGAGCCCGGCGGCGGCGGCGGCCTCGTATAGTCGTATCCAGCTCTCCCCGTACGTCTGGGCGGTGTGCCTCGGCGGTTAGCTCGTCACAGGGCTAGATAATTGAGTCGATCCCTCTTCGACGGCGTCCCGGCCCAACAAAGATCGGTACGTACTTGCCTTCCTATCTTATTCCCAGCGATCGAGGACGACCTCCTCCGCGGCATCTGCCAAGAGGACGCCGCGTCCTTCGATGCCGCGTCGCAGTTCCAGCGGCTGCTGGCGCTCATGCTGCCGATCATGGAGCAGTCTGGCCAGCGAACCGGTCAGATCGCACTCGAAGATGTGGACGACCGAAGCTCTGCCGATCTTGGCACGGTAACTGTCCGGCGTGCCGGTCGGAGCGCTCTCGAAGAGACTCAGGAAGCAGAAGGGCTGGCGTAGATCATCGCCGCAGCATCTTCCCATGACTTATCAAGTTTGCTGTGTGACGAGATCGAAGATCGAAACCCTATACAATCGTGGCCAGTGGCTCCGTGTCAACACTACTCACATGCGTGGCGCTTCAGAAGCAAGCACCACTGCACCCACATCTACAGCAAGGATTTCCATAGACTCCAGTGCATCCACATCAATGAGTTCCACAGGATCCACATCATCGCCGGCGCTAGGAATCAATAACGCTCGCATGCACATGGTCTTCGGAGATAGCTAGGCTACAGGTACATTAACACATGTCGCTTGTGTCAGAGTTGTTTTCACATTAGATTAGATTGCGTGCATGGATCATGATCACCTATTATCTATTAATTCAATCTTAAATTAGTGTAAGACTCTTATAGTATAGATTTGATGTATATATGTACACATGTCACTAGATGGGAAGCATGCGGAGGACTCACGCACGTGTAGATTATTATTTTTCTTTTTTTTTTCCATGTGGTATATACAATGTATTATTTTTCTCATCTTATAGATACAAAACTTTTGATGGTACACATAAAATTATTTTGTTCGTTTTTCTTGCGGCGTATATAATGATCTAATATATTAAAAGATTTCTTTATTATTTTGGAAAGCTAGCGAAGGGTCATTCATAAACAATTTTTGTTCTAATGAAGCACTGCCGATCTTGGTGCAGTAATGGCGGGTTCGCCCTCGAAGAGACGCAGGAAGCAAAAGAACAGGATTAGGATGGCGTTTTGTGTTGGACTCATTGGTCATTATGTGCTTCAGTTACTTACGACCAAGAGAGACTCTTTGACTTAGTGTTGCGCTCTGTTAATTTAAAGTAGTAATCCAACCTCCATGTTTTTCCACAAATCCTTGCGCTTTCTTATAAACTTCATACCTATGTTTGTGTTCCCAATTATACGTATGTGGAATTTTGCCACCTCAATAACAATATTTATTAGTTTAAAATTAAAAAAATCAAATCCAGACATAGTGGTTTAGTATTTGTTATAGTGTTGTAGCCTTTGCAAGGTCAACCATGGATATAAATGCTCAATTAATTATGCTCATGTTCATGCTCTGATCTTATTATTTTGATGATTGTTGGGAGGTATGTGGTTGTCATTACACTGCATAATACTTGTAGACAGCTCACCATTAAATTAGAGATTCATCTAACCTAACATTGTTAACCACCATTTAGGAGAATATATATGTAAAAATATGAGCGAGTACCTTTCCTGTTTAGCAAATATATTATTTTCAGCTTTTTGCTATAATACCCTGAATTTCTTTTTGGTATGTATTTACATAGTTAGGAAAAATTAGCATGGAGAGTAACACTTCTCAGTGACCAATAATTACAGGAGACTGCCACTGATCTGCACCTTATCAGGGAGGACTCATGGACAAAGTAATTCACCCTTTCTTGTCAAAAAAAAAAAAATTCACCCTTAATTTCTTTCAGCGTGCATTTAATTTACAACAGATAGGAAAAATTTGCAAGGAAAAGTAAGACTTCTCTGTGACCAATAATTACAGGAGACTGCCATTGATCTACACCTTATCAGGGAGGACTCATGGACAAAGTAATTCAACGCTCCATGTGAGTAGAGCTTAAAATTTTTACATTACTTACGAAGAAACGTTTTTGTATTTGACTGAAATTTTATATTGTATTAGTATATATGTGATAGTAAAAAGACAATAAAAGATTACATCTATATATAAGAAGATATCAATTCAGCTAATCTATGTTTTAGGTAATGACTAACCTCTATTTATGAAGACAATTCTATTTGTCTTAACGATCAATCAAAAATTATTTAAAACCTTATCCATCGAGCAATAACACATGTTTCTGGAAGGAGAATAAATTTGATACAACTTGTCTTAGTATTAGTTAATTCCCAAACACTCCAAAATAATTTATCATGTCACCTATCAATAATCATAAGCACGTGCGTGTCGCACGTGTGCATTGCTACTAGTTATATTAAAAGAGGGGTTAAGCGAGAAGGCGCAAAACAACAAAAGCACAAAGCACACACGAATCTTAAACTACGCGCTGTACAAAACTCAAGGAAAACTCATAACCGAAACAGAAAGGAGACTAAGAGGGGCGGCGGGAAAAGGCTTGCCAAGTGCTTCGCACCGGCCAACTTCAAAAGCTCGCCTTCTTTGATCCTTTGCAGCACAAGAAAATTTGGGCGCCTCCTTCCTTTGGAAGACTCTTGCGTTCCTCTCCTTCCAGATTTCCCAAGTTACCAGCATGAGTAAGCTCCTAACTCCTTTCCTGCTTCGAGAAGGCGCGTGGCTCGACCGTGTCCACCAAGTGTGCAGCGGTATGTCCGGCGGCCAAGTGTCTGGGTGCAGGCTCTCGCTTGATGACCAATTGGCAATTTCCGTCCAAATCCTCCTCACAAACCTGCATTCAATAAATAGGTGCGCGCCTGTCTCCGGTTGTGATCTACAGAGCGTGCAAATATGATGGTTTGGGCGATTCGCTCTTGTAGTCTATCTGCGGGTCCAAATTCGGTTTTGGATTGCAAGCCAGGCAAAAAAATTTGCATTTTGGCGGGGGCCGGGCCTTCCATATCAGGTCTTCGAAGTTGGTATGTGTGGCTCCTAGGAACTGTGCGTGATATGCTGAGGAAGCCGAGTATTCTCCTCTGGATGTGAGCTTCCAAGATATGCTATCGGGCACGCCTGGCGTTAGCGTTATTTGTGCTACCTCCTGCCCGCAGACGGATAAATTCGCGAGAGATGCGTAGTGGTAAAGGCTGTGGTGCTGCAAGTTGATGCCTCGGACCCACATGCTATTGGAGGCCTTGCTGTAGCGTTATGTTCTTCTTTACGGAAATCGCGTATAAGCCGGGGCAAAGTCACCGCGGCCGTTGGCCGCGAATCCATCTTGTTGACGAGAAAGAGTGCCTTGGCACCATCACCAATGTGACGATCGTGGATGCCGCAAATAACTGTTTGTCCGTTTTTCGTGCATGGAGTTTCGGATGTTAGGCTTTCTCTGGTGACCATTGTCGCCCAGCGACCACTGGCGCAAAGCTCTAGCAAATCTCGAGGTGTAGAATGCCTAAGCCTCCCGAATTCTTAGGCCTTGCCGACCTTGGCCAGTTTACCTTGCACTTCCCTCCAGTTAAATTTTCCGCCCCTGCCCAGAGGAATTTTTTGCTTTGTTGGTCGATCTCTATAAGCACTCCTCCAGGGGCCCTTAGCGCTGTGAGAAAGTACACCGCTTGCGCTGTGAGCACCGCCTTGACCAGCGTGAGTCGGCCTGCATGATTGATGTGACGTCCGTTCCAGATCGATATTTTACTGATCGCCTTGTCGACCAGAGGCTGAAAGTCGACTTCGCTGAGCCTCCACAGGTTAGTGGTAGGCCAAGGTACTTGGTCGGGGAAAGTCGTCGTGCTCACGCGGTGAGCCGGCCGGAATTCCCGCCCGGTTTAGGCCTTCGCATCGGATGGGGATGACCGTGGATTTTTGGAAGTTAGTTTTTTAGCCACGAGACTTCTCCAAACATGGCCGGGGGAGGCGGGATAGGGACAGTACATCTTTCCTTGTTGGCTTGATGAAAATTGCCGTGTCATCGGCATACATGGAAATTCTCAAACGGGTAGTGCGTCCCCGCAGTTTGGATAGATGACCTCTTTGGGTTGCAATTTCTAGTAATTTGTGTAGAGGCTCCATTGCAATGACAAACGACAAGGGT
Source organism: Hyparrhenia diplandra (assembly GCA_015847255.1). NCBI lineage: Eukaryota > Viridiplantae > Streptophyta > Magnoliopsida > Poales > Poaceae > Hyparrhenia > Hyparrhenia diplandra. The sequence goes on along the minus strand of JADLZK010009286.1, from coordinate 53,214 downwards.
GAAAGCGGGTCGCCTTGCCAAGACCTCTTCCGTGCCGGATTGGGCGCTCGGAACGCCATTCGGCCCGGCACTCTTGTCGTAGAGGTGGAGAGCGGGGGCCGCCACCCGGTCCCTCCACCGGGTTGGGAAGCCCAGTTTGCCAAGGAGGTTTAGCAAGTACTCCCATCGAACGGAGTCGAAAGCTTTGGTGATGTCAAGCTTTAAGAAGATGGCCGATTGCTTTGTCCTGTGGTACCGTCGTACCGCATTACGCCTTTACCATGTAGTTGTCATGAATGCTTCTCTTTTTAATGAATGCGCTTTGCGACTTGGAAACAAGGGACGACATATGCGGCGCCAGTCTCAATGCAAGTATCTTCACCATTAACTTCGCGAAGGAGTGTATGAGGCTAATGGGCCTGAAATCCCCAACCGATTCTGCCCCGTCCTTTTTTGGAATTAGGGCGGCGGTTGCCGAGTTAATCATCTGTAAGTTACGGATCCTCGGGTCATGGAAGGCATTTGCCGCTCTCAAGATGTCATCTTTTCACGATTTCCAGCAGCTTCTAAAAAGAAGGCTCCGTAAAAAACCATCGGGGCGGGGGCTTTATCAATCGGCATCTGTTTGATTGCCATCAAAATTTCCTCTTACGTGAACTTGTCATCCGGGCTGCGAGCTCTGCGGGCACCAGTCCTAACTTCGCTCCGGTTGATGTCGTATTGTCTCGGGGGCGGGCGTCCCATGATTTCAGCGAAGTGGCTGTGAATCCGCGGTGGCCTTGTCGTCATGGTTTAGCGCCCATCCGTTTCCTTGTTTGAGTCTACGTATGTGATTCTTTCTTCGTCTTGCATTGATTCTTCGGTGAAAATACTTTGTGTTTGCGTCTCCCAATTTGAGTAAAGAAATTCTTGAAGCTTGCCGACTTGGGCTCTTTCTACAACCGCTAGCCCCATGATTTTCTTCTTTAGCTTCGCCCGTAGGCTAGTTTCCTCCACCGTGAGAGTTCGGTTTTCCTGGGCGATATCTAGCCTTAGGATGATCTCCTGCGCCATGAAGAACAACTTTTTGGCGTCGAGATGGTTTCTTTGCTCCACGCTCTTAGGTTTTTGCCGTCGTTTGTAGCTTATGGTAAAGTACATGGAACGGCTCGTGGTGTTCGGTCGGCGCGTCCCAAGATTGCTTGACAACCTCTTTAAACCCGGGTAGCTTTGTCGAGAAGTTTTCAAACTTGAAGGACCTCGGCTTCCGAGGACCCGGCCCGGTTTGCTAGCAGCGTGAGGCGTGATCGAAAGGGAGGTTGACGGCGTTTAGCACATGGTTGCTAAAGGTAGCATCCCATTCAGCGTTCGGAAGAAGCGGTCAAGTCTTGCTAAAGTTGGCGTCCGCCTTTCGTTGCTCAAGTGAACTTTCTGTTTTGCGGGCTTAGCTCCGTTAGTTCGCGATCATCGGCGCCTCTCGGAACTGTCTCATTAGGCTTGGGCTTAACCTCGCATTGTTCTTATCAGATGCTTTGTATATTAGGTTGAAGTCACCTGTGATCAACCAACTAGTTCCAGCCATTGGCTTGACCGATCTCAGTTCCTGAAGAAACGCTGGTTTGTTTGCCCTTCGTGAAGGTCCGTAGACCACTGTTAGGAGGAAGGAGGCGTCCGTTGCTAAGAGTTTCACCGTCGCCCGATAGGTGGTATTCCCCAGAGAAGAAGTTTGTGCATGTCACTTTGTTCTCGTTAGTGACGGGCAGCCATGTCCGCCACTAACAAGGTTTTTGCCCGCCCGCAGAAGTGATTTTTTCGGTACTAGTGGAGACAAAATGACAACACGACCACCCACATTCAACCAACATCATCAAACTTGCAAATATTGAAGTGGCCTCAATATTTATAAGATCCTTGTTATTAAATTGATTGAAAAGGTTGCACTCCAAATTCCTCACGCACCTTACGGTATGATGTTAGCAAAACATATTGCACACGCCTACTGCAACAGTAGCAACACTGAAGAAGGCCGATGGAGAAGAGAAATTGATAGTGAGATTTCAACCACGGATGAGCAGCCTGATCTCGATCTTTCACTCTGTGGTACTATAAGAAAACATAGACTGCATATATACACCAGCAGCGACAGTACTGAAGGCCAAAGGTACAAAAAGAGAAATGGATATGATAGCGAGATTTCAACCACTTGTGAGCAACCTGCTGATCTCTTTTGCTCTATTATTGTGACACACAAACACCTCTTTTTCTTATTTCTTATCTTGTTACATTTATCAACAGTATTTTATTAAACATATTGGTGAGGAGGCACATCGATCTCTAGTGTCTAGCAGGTGGTAGGGACTTAGCCCACTTCTTGGAGGTGTTTGCAAGTTTCATGATGTTGGTTGAATGTGGGTGGTCGTGTTGTCATTTTTGTCTCCACTAGTACCGAAAATCACTTCTGTGGCGGGCAAAAAACCTTGTTAGTGGCGGACATGGCTGCCCGTCACTAACGAAGGTCACGGATAATCATGGCCTTTCGTGTGGCGGGCGGCCGTGCCCGCCACGTATAAGTGTTCCGGGCGTGGCGGGCAGCATAGCGGCGCCGCCAAGCAAAATAGACTTAACCATGGCGGGCGTTATGCTGCCCGCCACGGTTATGTCTATTATGCGTGTGGCGCCTTATGTTGCCCGCCACGGCTTGATTTTTTAAAAAAATAAAATGCCATATATATATATGTATATATTTATATATATATAAATATGTATTATATATATAAATATATACATATACATCTATCAATCCATACACATATATATAAGAAAGACAGATACTCAAATATATACCATATACATATATATACAAGTTTCACCGATCGATCGATCCATTCGTTCGTATCCAACAAGTACTAGTTTTAATTACAACATCCATACAAAAATTGGGAGCTATATGTTGACTTGGATGAAGATAGTCCTTAAGACCTAGCTCTTCCCATCTCTTTAGCGGCGCATACTCTACAAACAGCCCCGACTCACTTTGTCCACATTGAAGTGCGGGTGGCCTTCGTGAACTACCATGTCTAGAGCGAACTTGCGATATGTGCGCTCTTTGTGCGCCGCATCTCGTCGGTTGCCTTTTGTAGTATCCTGTGAAGTGGTTCTTTGCGTCTTTTGAGCTGTCGGTAGCTGGATTTGTACCTTTGCGGGCCACGAGGTACTCACGGGGCGAAGAATCCACACAAGCTTGATCCGTATGGTTGTTTGAGGCCTTTGCACACAATAAACCGGTGTTATTAGTAATATCAAAGCTATAGCTAGGTAGTCGTACTAAGAAAAACTATGTTTCATTTACGTGCAGGGGAAATCTCGCCTGATTTTGAGTGTATCTCCATTGCGCTCCTTACACTTACGGGATCGTCGATCCCCGTTCGAATCCTTCAAGTAGTGCTTGTAAGCACCGTCTGAAATGCACTATATTGTCAGCGATATATGATATTGGACTCTAGTAATTGAATAAGGAGTTCATCGATCACTTACAATCTCAAGATTTTTTGAATTGTCGGTAGCCGTGCGGGTTTGAGCCATGTAGTGAGTCAAAGACAACGGCCCTCCGTCTGAGGAAAGATCATGAAAGCGGATCCAATGTCCCTACGAGCCCCATTCCGTATTGGTAAGGCGCGGAATACATCGATACCCATTTTCCTTGACCTTTCTCATCAGCGATATGGCGTACTCGCTACCTCCAACTTCTTAGCTCTTTTCGTTCTTATCCCGGATCTTACGTCTTTCCTCGTCGTCCGTCAAGTTCACCCGGTCGGGATGGTCCGCTCTTAACTTATAACCGATGACTGTCTCTCACGCAGATGTGCCATGGAGAGAGGTAAAGAATTTTATTCTTTAACTTGTGGCCTGCATCGGCGCTCAACCTACAAGGACATGTGGCTGTGGCATAGGTACCTTTGAAATAGAGAATCTATATACGGATGCAAGGGACATGTGCAAGTAAAATTGCGCTTACATCGTAAAACAAGGTGACTTGGGCAAGGTCAATGTCTGTCGGCGACGTGAGTAGTCTCGACATGTCGTCGAATGTAACCAAGAAGCGGAGATCGGTGTGGTAGTGGAAGCACTCCTTAGGAAGAAAGACACTGAAGTTATGCAATCCACGCTTTGCGCACTCTATGTACCACGCATGGAACTTCGAGTCTCCGGTCCTCGTTATCGATGGCCGGGCCTTTGGGATCATGAACTTCCCAAACTCGAGCGAGCCGGGGCATTCGTCGAGACAAACCCCACATAAGGTGGGGATTTTGGCCTACAAAAGCGGGGTACAAATGTTAGCTAGAGTTGCGAAAAGATGTAGCTAATAACATATTACAACTCGTGGTTTCAGCGGGGGCATACCTTTCGGATCGAACATCTAGTCTTGGGGGCCTCTTGGGTGGCGGGGTACTTGATTGGTACGACCTCCTCTTCATCGAATGTCGGCTTCTTCGGTGGTGGAGGGCATTTGCTAGGTCGGCTCGCTTTACGCTTCCCCGGCTTGAGGTGTTGTCCATTGGAGGCCTTGAGTGTAGACGGGTGTCTCATTCCCAATTCTCTCCTCGGGACACGGCAATGTGTTTTTCGCCGGTTGCTTCCTCGTATATCGGCTGCCCCTCATGTGCTTGGCTCCCGAGGTGTCGGCTCCCGTGTCGGCTCCCGAGTGTCGGCTCACGAGGTGTCGGCTCCTTAGGCTCCTCGGTCTTGGCTCCTCGGTGCTTTGCCTCCTTAGGCTCCTCGGTGTCGGCTCCTTCGATTGTCGGCTCCTTAGGCTCGTCTTGTGTCGGGTCCTTAGCGGGGGATGCTGGAACCATGAGGAGGGTCGTTGCCTCCGCCGTCCCCACCATCTTCATCATCATCGGAAGAGTCACCATAGGGGTCGGTGGCGTACTCGGGTCGGCTTCTTTGTCTTCTTTGGCGAGCCGGAAGGTGGAGTCAATTTCGACATCTTCGGCTCAATGTCCACCTTCGGCCCGCGGCACGTTGTAACCGAGCAGCTCCTAGAGTGTTCACTTCATTATGGCCAAGGGATAGTCCGACTCCCAATCTTCATGTTACGGCGCCACGTACCCAATGTTGACTTGACACATTACGGAGGGATCTCGTGTGCTTCGTACTCTTTGCAAGATCCGGGAGGAAATACCACCCCCTCGACCCTTTGCTTCCTCTTGCCCAACTTGCCCGACGGTATCAACAACACGCGTGTCTCTTCGGTGATATCATCCACCCCAGGGGTCTGTCTGTCAAGAAGCGAGAGGTCTTCTTTGGGGTTGCCGGGTGGGCAGCGCATACCGGCGTTGCGGAACATGTGCTTTCGGACTTGACCATCACGGGGGTCGTTGCTCGTGAGGGCCTCTTTGATAGGCGGGTGATCATTTGCTGCAAGGCCTCATCACGCCCTTCTGTCTCGGACCCTCCTTGTACCTGCGCCTCGTGTGATGCGAGGCGGCGACATCTGCCCACGAGCCCACCGTCGCCCAACTCTTCCTGGAGCTAATGCCACGGACCGGCCGCGTGCTCGGGGTTTTCCCAAGGCCAACGTGAGTGGATCGTGTCCCAGACCAATCTCGAGGGTCCCGTGTTCTTAGCCGCGGTGGCCTCTATGGCCTTTTCTCGACCTCCTTCATGCGGGCTTGGGCCTCACGGCTTCTTGGGCTTGTGGGCGTGAGGAAGTCCGGGTCCTTTCATCACAGCCCTCGTGCGGATCCGGCTCCCCCGGCTTCTGTCTTCTCCTTTCTTCCGCCCGCCACGCCTTGTCGGCGTACCCAACACCCCCATGTAGTGGGGCGGTTTGTTCCGTTTGGCTAGCTCGAGAACTTCTCGCTCTTCGCCTTTGCTTCGGGCGTGTTTAGCCTTTGCGAACTCTTCCCATACTTCTTACGAGATCATGGTATACTTGGTGAAGGGTAGGCGTCCTTTCTTGTAAAAGTCTGCGTTGAGCCTATACTTCCGATTCGGGAAGCTTCTTCTGCGAGGGACGTATACATCTTTGCTCCACCTTTTTCATATCGGCGCTGGCGGATACGGAACCGTTTGAAACCTCGCCAAACACCCATAACTTGTCGGTGTCGGGGGCGGCTTTCCGATCTTCGATTAGAATGGAGACCTTATCCTTCACGAAACCACGACACTTGAGTCTTTGTACTTCGCGGCGACCGGGGAGGCGGCAATGGCTCGCCCTACGGCCCCAACTCTTGAATGACAAGGACCTCATCGATCTTCTTGTGCCTCCCACGGTCTCCCCTTCTCCGCTTCGGCTTGTCTCCCTTTGCTTTGCCCGAAGAGGTGGCCGTGGGACGAAGGGGGTTGTTGTTGCTCGAGCTGCTTGTGGAGGAGCGGTGGCGGATCGTTCAGCTGTACTTCCTTAACCCGGCGCTTCTTGCCGTTGCCGTCCCTCGGGTTGAAATTAGGATCTTCTTCCTCCTGCAGACGTTTCCTTCTACCCTTACACGGGCTATACGAGGCTCCACTTGCGTCTTGGGAAGTACTAGAGCTACTTGCTTGGAGCTAGCGACTCCCATTCAAGCTCACCTTGAGGCTGTTCTTGTTCATTCGCCATTTGAAGCTACAAATATATAGTGCTTTAGTACTATAGTTTATAGGCCGAGTACACAAGCGTAATTCAAAATTGCGGAAAGAGAGAAATGAAAAGATTGGCTCGGATATAGCCCCCTTGTGATCATGCACATCGCTTCTAAACCGGGTTGCTTTGTATAAGCCGTCCTAGTTTAGAAGCTTCCAATATAGGGGACATTCAATCATCATAGCCGCTGCCTCAGCCCCAATAATTAAGTTCATGTCATTGCATATATGCCCTTTGCCTCAAAGACTAATGGGTTCACATCATTGCATATATATCTCCAACGACCAACGAGAAAAATAGGGAGCCAAGCCAACATCCTACAACACTAGAGAGCCAACAGCCAAGAGGTAATTTGAAACCAAGCCAACAGCACTAGAGAGCCAATAGCCAACAGATATATGGAATTAAGGGGAAAACCCATGACTAATCAGTTTAAACATGGACAGCAGTAGCTAAGGCAACAGTGACAACACATAAGTTCATGGACAGCACTAGCTAAGGCACTAGCTAAGTTTGGACAACATAGATAAGTTCATGCAAGTCAGGGTAGCTAGTGCATAGATAAGTTCATGTCAACATAGACAACATGACAGTAGCTTAGCATAGATTAGTTTAAAACATGACACTAGCTATTTTTGTTTCAACCGGTTAAGGATGTAGGCATCACAGGGGAAATATATATTGACATATGAGGAAAAAAAAGTGATAGAAATTAGGCCAAGTTAAGTAATTAGGCCAAAGTTAAGCACCAATCCATATCAACAACCAACGACTAGCAATTAGGCCAAGTTAAGTAATTTGGCAAAGTTAAGTAATTAGGCCAAAGTTAAGCACCAATCCATATCAACAACCAACGGCTAGCAATTAGACAAAGTGAAATAGGGTCCTAAATAGGATTAAGCATTGACAAAGCAGATAGGTACAACACATATATATATATATATATAGAATGAGAAATCAATATCAAAGTATTTAGAAAAAGGACATATATACAAATGACATAAGCTAAGTCAAAAAAAAAAGGACCGGGGCATATAGAGTGACATGTCCAACATGTATAGATCTTAGCTAGGTTTGCATATCGGGCCGACATCGGCATCATAGGCCAAGTTTCAACAGTCCAACATATATCCAACATACCGACAAAGAATAGCTAGGGCCAGTTTTCAACATATTTCCAAATTCGAAAATAGTAAAGAGTAATAGCTAATTTGGCCAACAATTTTCAGTTTGAAGGTAAGTATCAAGCAAGTCGACTAAGTATAAAAATTCAGCACTAGTCAAGCAAGGCGACTAAGTCTCAAAAAAATATGCTCAATATTGAGAAAATTAACATATGGAATAGGTAGGTATCAGCCGTGAGAATAGGTGTTTAAACATGACAAAGAGGGGACGTCCTCGACAAACCATGACAAAAATAGGACAACACTAACACGCTTTTAAACTATACCAACATGCATGTCCAAAGGCCAACATATGAGAATAGGCCAACAAAGACTATATGGACAAGCAAGTGAATTCAAGTTAATGACAAGTGCACCAACACAAAGCCTTGACATGTAGCAATTCAAAAATAGAGGCAAAAAAACTTTGACAAATTACGAGCCAAGACAAATATGCTCAGATTATCAATTTTGCATCCGCGGTCGGTGGCGGATGCACTCAAATGCTCAGATTATCAATTTGGCATCCCGCGGTGGCACATACACTTAACTAATCGATTATCCAATTTTGGCATCACAGTGCACATTAATTCAGGCAACAATATGACGGTGAAACAAAGAATTTCATGAATTAAAAATACAGATAACCGAGAGGAGGAGCAAGTAAACCGAGGCGGCACCACGGGCGCGAGGCGGTGTAGAGGGAGAAGAAGATGGAGCACCACGCGCAAGCACCACGGGCAAAGACCACGGGGCGGGCACCGGGCGGCACCACGGGCACCACGAGCGCGGTGGCTGGAGTTAGGGTTTCGGCGAGCACCACCACGAGCAACACCACGGCGGCGGACGGAGGATGGTGGCGGGGGCGGCGAGGCGGGGTTCCGGCGAGCACCACCACGGAACGGCGGGACGGGGGACGAGGGCGGGGGCGGGAGGAGGACGGGGCGGTGACGGGACGAGGACGGGGCGAGAGGAGGACGGGGCGGTGACGGGGGACGCACTCGGGGCGGGGAGGAGGACGGGCGGTGACGGGGACGAGGGACGGTGGCGGGGAGGCGCGGTGACGGTGGCGGAGGGCGCCGCTGCGCCTAAGCTCGCGGACGGGCGGCGGATCTAAGCCGCAATAGCGAGGCATCACCGCGAGTCGGCCGCGGCGGCGAGGTGCACGGCGGCCCGGCAGATCCTGGCGCCTGGGGCGGCGGCGTTAGGGTTGGGGAAAAATCCGGCGGCCCGCCGAGTCGAAATCGAGCGACGGCCCGAAGGACTTAGAGATTCGGAGAAGCCCCCACTATTTATAGTAACGGGGGTTTGCGTGGCGGGCGGGTAAGGATGCCCGCCACGCAAAATAATGCTGCCGTGGCGGGCGGGTAAGGATGCCCGCCACGCAAAATATATTTTTCAACCGTGGCGGGGCGGATTAGGATGCCCGTCACGGTTAATGTTAAAATGCGGGCGGGTTAGGATGCCCGCCGCGTGTACTATTTTCAGAATAAAGAGATAAGTATTCTTATAAATTCTTAAAAATGGTTATAAATTGTTAAAAATGGATATAAATTGTTATAAATTGTTATAAATTGTTATAAAATGGTTATAAATTGTTATAAATTGTTTTAAATGGTTATAAATTGTTAGAAATTGTTATAAATTGTTATAAAATGGTTATAAATTGTTAAAAATGGTTATAAATTGTTAGAAATTGTTATAAATGGTTAGAAATTGTTACAAATTCTTATAAATTGTTAAAAATGGTTATAAATTGTTAGAAATTGTTATAAATTGTTATAAAATGGTTATAAATTGTTAAAAATGGTTATAAATTGTTAGAAATTGTTATAAATGGTTAGAAATTGTTACAAATTGTTACAAATTGTTATAAATTGTTATAAAATGGTTAGGATACACAAAGCGTGTCAACTTTTCATTTTTTTCGAACTTTCCACGTCTCGAAATTTGAAAATTTGAATTTTTTACATTCGGACGACATTTCAAGCCCCCGCACGACCAAGATTCAAATAGTCATGAATACGGAAAGTTCATAACTCATCAAGATCTATATTTCATATATAGGTCATTTTTGCATACGAGAAAGTGTTACAAACGTGTAGTTCAAAAATCACTAGTCTCCCACGTAGTTTTTTGGACTCACGTTTTACATCGTAATAACCGCAACTACATATCATTTTGGTGCTTGTGCATTGGTGGTCTTCTTCTCGCCATCGGGCGGGTCCATGGCATCATTTTAGTCTTGTCGGGATTGATTCTGTCCTCCGGTGCCTTCATCTTTTTGGAAAATCTGTAAAGAGGTGGAACTCCTCATAGTTGTTGTATGTTTCGGGACTCACGGACCCCATCGGCTCCCACGATCCGGCCGCTTTCGCCCCGCGACAATATGTCTATTTGTGTTCTCAGCGTTCATGTAGTAGGCTACTTGTGCGGCATCGATGCAAGCACCCAGCGATCATCTTTGTACCGCACACTTTGAAGGTTCACGGTGGTTAGCCCAAAATCGTCCACTAGAATCTGCCGCGAGGCTTGACCCATGGCAACAGCGGTTACACTGTAGGTTACCGCCATAGTCAAGTTCCCATATTTCTTCGACTTGTGCGAAGCATGTCATCTTCTCCCCTCGCACGCTGTTCACTGCCCTCATATCGAACACCGCTGTTCTGTGATGCACTCCTCTTGTCCTTCTCTTTTTGTGTGGAACCCGTACCCATTCACATCGTACCCTTGCCACGTGGTGACCTGCATGGGCGGCCACGACACAAGCTTCTTCCGCGATCTCGCATCATCTCACGGGGGAATGTTACGCTTTGGGAGCCACCGGAGGAAAGTGTTCTTGTGTTCCTTCTCTGCCCAATCCTTGAGGGACGGTTCTTGCGCTTCCCTACTTGCACGGCGGAGCTCTTTGAGGTGCTTTTTCACGTATCATCCATGATCACCAATTGATGAAGGATGCTGTAGTGGCGTCTAGCACTTTGTCCCTATGTATGTCGGTGCGTGCTTTTCGGCCCGCGCACCCCATCCCCGAGGTTCTTCCTTCATGTTGATGCACTGGAAGCCCAATAGCCCTCCCATCTTTTATGTACTTCACACACCAGTTCACGGCCTCCTGGCTTGTGTATGCCTCGATCATAGAGCCCTCTGGGTAAGCGTGGTTATGATTGAATCGATTGAGGGTAGACATTAGTCGCTCAGTGGTCCACATCGCCTGTAGGTACATGGGTCCCAGTTGTTCTATCTGATCAACCATGTGCATCATCAGGTGTGGCATAATGTCGAAGAACGACGGTGGGAAACACATCTCTATCTGGCACATTGTTTCCGCGATGAACTCTTTTCGTAGAGCGGTCTGCTTTGGCAATTACCTTACGGTTGATTTGGTTAAAGAAGTATGACATCCTTGTGACCACCATCTTCACGTATTTTGGACGAATAGCTTTGATCACAATTGGAAGGAACACCGTCAGCATGATGTGAGCATCGTGCGCGTTGAAGTTCGTCATTGTGAGGTCTTTCATGGATACCAGACTCTTGATGTTGGAAGAGAAACCCGTCGGTACCTTGATACCCCGCATCAACCGACACATAGCCAACTTCTCATCTCTCGTTAGGTTGTAGGCCGCACCTGGGAGTTGGACTTTACCGTTCGGAAGCCGTGTAGCGTGAATTTCCGGTCGGATGCCCATGTCAACAAGATCCTGACGTGACTTCACACCATCCTTCGTCTTGGTCTTGATATCCATCGGGGGAGATCGATCGTGCTTTTCGAAGACATTTTTCTCAAGGTGCATCAAGATCGATCGCGTGGGGTGTATCGCGATATCTTCGAAGACTTTAGATACTTGAAGAAGATTGACTTCTTCTTGAAAGGAACGGCCGGAGGCGCTTCGTCCTCCGGTTTATCCCTCTTTAAACTTCTTTGTCTTGGAGGTGCCGTCTTCACGATCATCGTCTTTCTTCTTCTTCTTCTTTCCAAACTCGCACTCCAAGTCCTTCACCATGTCAAACACCTTCGACCATAACTAGTCGGTGTCGGGTGAGGTTTCGACTCGCCCTTGTTGTCAAAGTACACATTCATTTTTGCATCTCTGTACCTATGCTTGCTGTAGAGGAAGCGTCTGTGTTCCATGTACATAGTTTTGGTGGATCCCTTTAGGTAAGTGGAGCAGGTTTCTTCGATGCAAGCTACACAGGGCGGTCTTCCCTTTAATCTGCCCGATAATGAAAACAGGCCGGGTAATCGGTGATGGTGACAAAGATGATGGCACGAAGAGTGAACTTCTCCTTCTTGCGGTGCGAATCAACCATCTTGACCCCATCATCAAATAGTACCTGCATCTCCTCCATGAACGGCTCCGGGAACACATCTATATCGTTGCTTGGGCCGCTTGGTCCGAAATGAGCATGGTGAGCAAAACATACCTGCGCTTTTGACAAAGATGTGGAGGTAGATTGTACATGGTGAGGACGACCGACCACGTCTTTGTGTGCTGCTTTCAGTCACGAATGGGTTCATTCCGTCGGTACTCAATGCGAACCGAACGTTCTGGGCTCCTCTGCAAAGTCGGGGTAGGCGGCGTCGAAGTCTTGCCACTTTGCTTAGCATCCGAAGGGTGCCGTAGCTTCCGTCATCCTTTACACGATCGCTAGATGCATGCCACGTCATGTGCTTAGCATCCTCGGGGTTCCCATAGAGAGCCCGCGACGTCGATGGCCGGAAGGTACCACATTGGCGGCTGGGGCGTTTCCTCTGCGTGTAACCTTCCTCTTCCTCGTCCCCCGCATTGACATGATCTTCTTTGCGGCCGCCTTGCGGTTTTCTTCGCCCCCTTCTTCTTTTTTTGCCCGTCCCGCTTCCTCATCGAGGTCATCGTCCACGCGACATCCGGCATTCCGCTTGTATCGACTAGCGCCCGCGGTCGCGGACAAGCGGTCAAATTCTCGTGCTTGTCGCCCGATATAGGATACGATGGTTGGGGCAGGGCATCGAACTTCTTCACTTTCATCGCCAGCGGCCGGATCAACTTCTTAGCACGATACGTACTAGCGGGAACCTTGTTAGGCATTGGATACGTGGAGGCCGGGTAACTTACGAGTTCATTGAAGCTAGTGTCGGACCAGCCATGACGAGACTTCAACATCGGCAAATTCGAGGTAAAACTCAGCGCCGTGCAACCCTCCTGACTGTCTTTGTAAAGCGGATCAAGCGCTGCTGCTTCATCTGTTTGAAGTTCTCCAACCATCTCGGGCACCCAAACGAGAATGTCGTCCTCATCGAAGTCGGTTGCCCAAATCTTCAAAAACCCGGACATCCTCGGGCTGCGTCATAGGATTCTCCTACTCGCCGTCCCCTCCACCACCACCACCGTCATCGCCGTCATCGTCGGCGTCGGCCGCCTTTCGAACAAATCTGATGGAATTGGACCGACCGGTGGACTTTTCATCGCTTGCATCGGCCGGGGGGACTGCTGAATCGGATCGGCCGGTGGATCGAAGGGTGTAACTTCTTCGCCGTGAAAAGTCCGGACCAAATAGTCAGCGACGAAGCCATTCATGATTAGGTGAGATCGCATCGGCGATGTCGAGAACGCTTTCAGATTCTTGCATTTTTTGCGACCGACAGATGATCGGGCTCTCGTTGAATTATCTCGGCTGTGTCGCCGCTCGAGCAACAAACTTCTTCACCTCATCAAAGTATTCGTCATCAACCCTCTTCATCTCATACATCCAAAGGGCTCGGTGCCTCTCCATCCCGATCCCCGCTCTTCCAAAACCTTAGTGCCGTTACATAGTACTCAAACCAAAAAAAAAAGAGAGAAGAAGTCCCACCATAGATCTAGATCTAGAGAAAGGCAGTTTTCTCTCTCCTCATGGATCTAGATTTAGAGAGGGGATGAAAAAGAGGGAAAGAAAGATGAAAAGAGGCATTTACCGATCAATAAGTGCCTTCTCCTCTCCCAAATCAAAGCCAAAACACCCAAATCAAAGTTTTTGTCAAAATTTTGATCAAAACCTCCCCCACAAGAGTTGGAAGAGGAAGTTCGTGGAGAAGATGAAGGGGCGGCGCCCGGGAATTTATAGGCTGCGGCCTTTTGCGTGGCGGGCGCCCTAACTTGCCCGCCACGCAAAAGCGGACAGCGTGGCGGGCGCATGAAGCGCCCGCCACGCTTAATATGTTTTGCGTGGCGGGCGCGTTACGGCGCCCGCCACGTGAGAGTGCGATCGCCGCCGCCGGGCGGCGAGGGGCGATCATTTCCGTGGCGGGTTGAAATTGCGCCCGCCACGGAAAAGAAATGGCCCCCGCCGCAAAATCGAATCGTTACTAGTGCTCAAAGGCGGTGATCCCTATCTAAACTGTAGCTGTGTGGGTTTGCTTGCGTGCGTTACATTCTATTGGTTGTTATTGATACAATGATACACAACTTTTCTGCATATTCAAGAAGAAAGTATCGACAAAATTAGTAAGACAGCGCCTACTACTCATGCTATGATATTTTTATCCATTCTTGCTCGTCCTCTGTGACTTGTATATGTATGATTGCAAATAAATAAAAAGAAGTGCGGTTCAAGATTTCGTCAATCAAATTGATGGAAAGCTACAAGGGAGGCCACCGATGTTGTTTATTAGAACACATGCGAGAGGCGTGTGTGTGTTGTTTATTAGAACACATGCGAGAGGTGTGTGTCTTTATATATTTGAGAACACTTGCCTCCTGGAGGAACGCTGGTCGGTTGATCTCAGCCGATGTGGAGCTCGTGGTTTAATATGTAAGAGCATCAGCAATGCTACCTAAATTGGATTTCCTACTTGTCTATTTGGATAGCTAACTATTTTAATGCTACTCATTTTTTCGTTGTCTTCGCCAACAACACTACCTAAAACATGCCTCCAAATCCATGCTAGCAAAGAATATCCATGCTAGCAAAGAATGACACGTGAGACCCATACGTCAGGTTCTTTGTTTCGCAAAAAAAAAATATCTCATGTTCCTTGTTCCCTTGTCACTAATAATGAAAAACTTGGCCACCATCAAAGAACGGAAGACCCGCACTGGTAGGGATGCAAGCGGCAGCCCGTGAAATCCACATATAGGCTTAATTAAGTGGGTTGCCGCAATAACCCGCGAAAATTTAGCCAATATGTGGATTCGTGGGCCACTTGCATCCCTACGCACTGGCCACCAGCGTGCAAGGGCCAAAGGCACTGGCCATGTGAGTGGGCGGGAAAGGGTATATCTGAGCATGCAGCCCGAGACCCAGAGGCATGTCCCGAAGCATGGGAATTCAGCCCGACCCAAGCACGGCACGACATTACCGCATTTGTGCCCGGGCCATCCTGAATCGTGAAGCAATCTGTGTTTGGGCTGCTTCCCGGACACGCCAAGTGGCACACCATAGCCCGCAAAAACATCGCAAGCCAAGGAGCATCCCAACCTGCCATGGCCATCTGATCCGACATGCCCCACACCATAAGTCCATAAGCCCAATAGCCATCCAAACATCCCTAACCCTAGGCAGCTCCCCCATACAGCACGCCGCACCCATCCCCCACGCTGCATCACAATTTTATATCGACCAGAGCTCATGTTGTAACCATAGAGTAGTCATCACAGGCTCATGTCGTAACCAAAACCAGCAACAAAACCTCCGGCCCTGATGGGTTAACCTGCGCTGGTGGAGCTTGCACCAGCAGTGGGTGCTCCAGATTACCAATGTACTCAACATAGGAAGCTTCTGCAGCTGCTCTCGTGTGAAACTTCTTGTGACAGTTACCTGGAAAACCACTCACCTGATTATTGCATTTTGTCCAGCTATCATAGACTCTAGGAACCTTGCCACGGTATAAAACATACCAAGCCATACCCTTAAGAAAGTAGAAACAAATGTGAGTCATAATTTGATGACAAGCATGAGATAATATGGATGGGGCCTCAGCCTCAGCCTCAGATAGTGTAGCCTGCTGCTAAAAAGAACATTGATCATCATTGCATTGCAAATCATCATAGGCATAAAGGGACTCAGTCATAGGTGCACATTGATCATCACTTTGCTGCCAAAGCAATTTCATGGTAGCCATGGAACCGTGACTCCATCCATTCCCAGCTACCGGGGAGACATGGAACTGTGACTCCATCATTACTTGAGAATGAATGTGAGTCACGCGATTTGATGACTAGTATGAGGTAACAAATGTAATGCAGCTTAGATTCATTGTACTAACATCACAATCATAAAATGTAAGCATTTCGGAATCAATTGTTAAAAATAAGTCCTCAACTAGATCAGTGGCCAAGCACAAAATGAGATAGGAGAACAACAACATGAAAATAAGAGCAAAGCTTCCCTAGGTGGCAACAAAAGCAGGTGGCAGCAGATTCAAGACCATATAGGAGGGGCCTCAGCTTTTCAGGAAGGTTTGTATATAGGAAAAAGTCTAAATCACACCCCACCTATGGGAGGTAGACTACATAACCCCCCATGGTCTAAATCACCCCCCGAACTTTTCAAACCCGGTCAAATTACCGTCCTAAAGCAGTTTTGAAAAATCATAGAAAATCATAGAAAAATCATAAATAGAAAATAAAATTGTGTTAGACTCCAAATGAGTAGATCTACGCAATGAATATATAAAATGATATACTTTAGTACATTTTTTTTTACAACTACGAGGAAAAGCATGAATCTAAAGCTACAGCAAAAAAATCAGAGTCATAGGCTACTAAAAGAACATTGAACTCCTCACTTCTCCTAGATGCTCTCAGGTCATGAATAAGTGAGAGATTATGAAGAAAGTGAGGAGCTCCATGTTCTTTATTTTGAGCAATGGTAAAAGCTTTGCATCACAGGCCACCATAGAAACTAATCCATCTACGCCTTAAGAATCTAACCCATCTTACTTGCAATATGGGCATTGTATATCATCACAGGCATAAAAGGACTCGGTCATAGGTGCGCAATGATCATCAGTGCTACCAATTTAATTTCATGGTAGCCATGGAACCATGGCTGCACCCATGCCCAGCCATTAGTGAGCTAAGTGAGCTCTAACTATTTGGGCATGGATGTCAGCAATGCTTTGAAGACTAACAAGAGGTAATAAAGGTAATGCAACTCAGATTCATGGCACTAACATCATAGTCATAAAATGTAAGCATTGCAGAACCAATTGTCAAAAATAAGGCCTTAACTCGATCATTGGCCAAGCACGAAATGGGGCCTCAGCTTTTCAGGATGGTTTGCATCATAACCTTCTTTGTAAATTCAAGATAGTGTAGCCTGCTGCTAAAAAGAAGAACATGCAACTCCTTACTTTTTCTTAATGCTCTCAGATCATGAATAAGTGACAGATCATGAAGAAGTGAGGAGCAACATGTTCTTTCTTTTAAGCAGTGGCAAAAAGCTTTGAAGAGAGGTGGTGAGATGAGGAGGATAAGTGTGGTACTTGCATCACAGGCCACCATTGCAAAATTCTATCTTGAATAGGAGCGTAACTCATGTGGAGATGTCTTAGGTTTCAGCAATCATAAATAGAAACATCAAGGAAAACCTTCTCAATTTTTTTTTTTCATAGGTTACACATACCGTATCACGACAACAGGACAAGTTTCGTAATTTCCGGACTTGGTTTGTTTTATTTGAAATTTTAAAACAGTCCACCCGTAACTAAAGTGTCGTGTTACGTGAACTGGACCTTCGATATATCATGTGAGTCCATGGATGCGGCCTCACATTACCCTCACTATAAAGAATATCATCTTTCCATTCACCTATTCCACTTATTCAAATGACTTGTAGTTCAAATTTGCCTTTCGAAAAAAATTTAAAAAAATGAGATATAATTTTAAAATATAGCAAAATATACCCAAAAAATCCCAAATTTCAATATGTTGTGAATAGTTCTCTACCAAAGCTACAGAAAAAATATGGATACGAAACTAAAAAAATTCTTTGCCGCGCCGAAAAAGGCACTTGGAAAACCTAGGCTTTGCGAGCGCATTACCTCAGCCGCCGCTCAGCAAAGCTAGGTTTTTTCCCCAGTCTTGGAGCGGCAGGGCACTCGGAAAAGGTCACAGCAGGGGCGACCGTTTCCTTCCGTCAAACTTTACCGAGCAAATATTTTCCGAGAGCCGGCGCCCGGTAAAGAGTCGTCGTCACCCGGCGTTTTATTTCACCGAGTGTCGGCGCTCGGCAAAGCTCCGCCTTTGCCGGCGCCGTTCGTTCGACGAGCTCTGGCGGCGGCGGCCATCGGCAAAGGTAAGCCTTGCCGAGCGCCCGCATTTCGGTGCTCGGCAAAGGATGCGGCACTCGGCAGCGAGGCCGGCTCCGGTAGTGGTTGCACCCTAAGCTAGCTATATATAGCATGCACATATTGCTCCAGCAGCTCTCATCACTAGCTCGAGCACCCGGCCACCATGGACATGGAGCTGCTCCTCTTGTACGCTCCATGCTGCACGGTCCTCGTCCTCTCCTCCCTATACCTCCACGGGCCTCTACGCCGACGGCCGCGCAACTTGCCTCCGGGTCCCCGCCCTCTCCCTCTCGTCGGCAGCCTCTTCTCCCTCGGCGCCCTGCCGCACCGCTCCCTGGCACGCCTTGCGGGCGTCATGGCCCCATCATGACGCTCCGCCTGGGCACGGTCACCACCATCGTGGCCTCCACCGCCGACGCCGCCCACGACGTCCTCCAGCGCCACGACGCCGCCTTCTCCGGGCGCTCGCTCCCGGACAGCACATATGTGTTTGCGCACTACACGCACTCCATGGCGTGGCTCCCCCACCAGCAGCCCCGATGGCGTGCGCTCCGCAAGGTGTGCTCAGCGGGGAGCTCTTCGCGCCACACCGCCTTGACACCCGCCATTCCCTCCGCCGGGACAAGGTCCGGCGGCTAGTCTCCCACGTCCGGCGGCTGGCGGCGGGCGGCACGCCTGTGGCCGTCGGACGACTTCGCCGTCGTCACCCGCGCTGAACCTCCTCTCGCCCACCATCTTCTCCACCGACCTCGCTGACTTCGTCCTGGACAGCGATGACGACAGCTCGTCATCGTCGTCGTTTAAGGGCATTTTAGCGGAGATGAACGCCGCCGTGGGGTTACGAACGTGTCGGACTTCTTCCCGGAGGTGGCGCGGCTGGACCTGCAGGGGATAAAAGCCGCATCGAGAGCCTGATGGAGCAGCTACACGCCATGTTCGACAAGCAGATCGAGCGCCGCCTGCATGATCGCGCCGCCGCCGCCGGTCCCAACAAAGAAGAGAAGGACTTCCTGGACGTGCTGCTGGACTACCGCGGCACCGAGGACGGCCGGGGCCGACCGTCAGACGCTGCTGTCGTTGATCTCCGACCTATTCAACGCCGGCACCGACACAACCGCGACAACGGTAGAATGGGTGATGGCCGAGCTGCTACTGAACCCGTCCGCCATGGCGAAGGTTCGCGCCGAGCTCACGCAGGTGCTGGGCTCCAGACCGGAGGTGGAGGAGTCCGACATTGCGCAGCTCAAGTACCTCCAGGCCGTGGTGAAGGAGACGTTCCGCGTCCACCCTCCGGCGCCGCTGCTGCTCCCGCACCAGGCCGAGACGACGACGCAGATCCGCGGCGGCGCCTACGCGGTGCCCAAGGGCGCGCGCATCGTGGTGAACGTGTGGGCTATCGGCCATGACAGCAAGGTGTGGCCTGAGCCGGACAAGTTCATGCCGGAGAGGTTCTTGGTGGAGGAGGACGGCGGCGAGAAAGCAGTGGATTTCCGGGGACGAGATTTCGAGCTCCTGCCGTTTGGGTCCGGGCGGAGGATGTGCCCGGGGATGCCGCTGGCGCTTCGCATGGTTCATCTCATGCTCGCGTCCTTGCTGCATCGCTTCGAGTGGAGTCTTGCTCCTCGGGCAGGTGATGGCAAGAATGGGGCGCTGGACATGACTGAGAGGATTGGGCTCAACCTGTCCATGGCTACACCACCGCACGCTATGGCGACACCAGTTTAATAAGTTGTGTCTTCAATCATCGTTGTACTACGTGTGCACACATCCCGATCATTAATGCACTGATGCTAGACGTGGTGACGACGTCCGACGTGGATTTCAATTTCTACCTGCATCTTTTCTTTGTAAAGTAACATGTGTGAAATAATGAGTCAGCCATGGATCACTACTACAAAATTGATTTCAGCAACAAACACCTCTTTAGATACGGCTGTTTTGTTCGCATCCGTATTTACAAATGTCATATTTTTACAAGCGCTCTATTTATTTAGAGTTGCCTCTACAAATGCCTCTAACTCCAAAAACACATTTTGTAGTTTCCTGGACTTGTCTCGGGGCGTAACATCCGATCCCTAAACTCTCAAAACATATTTCTATTTTAAAACGAACCAGGCAGGAGAGTTGTGGTTATATTGAAAAAAAAAGAACAGCCAAAAAGGGCACAACAATACAACAGCGACCGACAAGAACAAACTCAGCAAAAGAAAAGAAAAGCGACAGACTATTGGATTGGGACATCAGCATGGCACGCCGACTCCACTCAAACTACAAACAGAATCCCATGCCACAACCCCACAACTAAGAGGGAGCCAAACCCAAAAGAAGGCCAAAACCGACGATGTCCCACGCCAAACCAATCGCTGCCATGCATAACTAGCCATCGTAGTCCGCTGCAAGTGCAAACCATGTAGCTACCACGACTCCCTCGCCATGTCGTCGTCGAATTTAGGTCATGCACACGATTATCGATCTCCTAGCCACAGCCATATGTTAGCGAGAAGACATAAGAGAAGCCCAACGCGCCACACCGAAGAGGCCTCGCCATGCTGGGCCCTCACCGAAGTACCGCTGCTACACCTTACAATCCAAACAACCGAAACACCACACCGGATCCTAGACCTCCAAGGCAACTCAAACGTGTGGGGGCCTTGCCACATCCGTCGCCGCACAACACTCCGCAAGCGCACCGGCACCTCACCACTCCCGCCGCTGGACTCTCCGTGGATCCTGGCTTGCTTCGCCATCCGAGGTGACACGGTACCACCGAGCCGTTCCATTAATTTCACCTTCGTCTTACCACCACACCAGAATCTCAGTTGCACCGCATCCACAAACACAAAGCTTCCAACGACACGGCACACCACCTTGCCTTCTTCTCGCCCGGTCGGATTGCGTCACCTGAGACGAGCCTCCACTTCGTTGCCATCACCGCGCCACGCTGCCCACTCGCTGCCACCGTATGACCACCCCCATGGCCTCCTGGTGCCACACTCGCCATCTCTAGCCACGGCCTCTTGGCCTGCAAGAAGCAGCCAGGTTCCTTCAGCCATGCCACCATGACGCCACTAACGACCCTGCTTGGCTAGTGCTGGCCAAGCCTTTAGAATTTTCACCCTGCTATTGGTGGCACCGCTTCCTCCTCACTCATTGAATTCATCATATATAGCCACCTTGTGCCAGTGATCATGCAAGGAGGATGAGGAGGGTGAGGAGTAGGACGAGAAGAAAAATGGCGGCGCAGGAGATGGACAAATGGCTAGGGGCTTAGATCCGGCTGGTGCCATAGGTGCAGGGACTCGCGCCCATCAGGTGTGGCGTGTTGCTGTGTTGTTCGACACTTGATTGGGTGACGGTGGCGGCTTGAGCTGGAGTTGAAGGACAAGAGAGCACATGGAAAGGTGCAGTGATAGTAAGGAGGGTTAGATAAATAGAGTGTGTTTGGTTGTGGTGCCAATTGTAGCCTGGCTAGCCCACCCTAGCCTGGCCAGGAATAGGCAGGCCAAATCTAGCCTCTTGGGTTTGTTTGGTTGCTTTTGATTTTGGTGGCCCATTTGTAGCCCGGTTTTGAAATTGGAGTGTTTGGTTGCCTAGCTTGATTTGCATACAGTCACCTCCTCCTCCAGCTGGTGAGTTCACCTCCTTTGGGACATTTTATCGAACATGTGGTAGGCTTCTCTACCATGGCGTTCCTGCGCAAGTACTGTCCACTTCCCCGTCGGCGTTGGTGCACTCGCCTCGTTGACATCTCTCAACATCGCCGGCCCGCTCCTGGCCGACATCGGCAACGCCACCGCGCTCAAGACGCTCGACTTCAAGGGCGGCTACTTCTCCGGCACCATCCCGAAGTCCTACGGAAAGCTCAAGAAGCTCAAGTTGTTGGACCGCGGCAGTGTCGAGCCACTAGTCCATGGGCGGAAGCAGTAGTTGACCACGCCGCACACCGAGCACCGTCTAAACTCGTGCCGCCGTGTCTCGGGCCGACCGCACAGCGTCTGCGAGCATAGCCGCTGTGCGCCACCAGCGTCCTCCTCCTCCGGCGACACCGCCGCGGTCCCGCGTTGTCGCCGGGTCACGCCAACGCGCCGCTGCGCGCGGCGGCAACAAGCGGCGTGTCACGAACCAGCCCACCGAGGAACCGGTTGGCCCACGCGTGAGCCTCGCCCCTGCTATGGCGCGGCACCGAAGTCGCTTCGAGGATGCACAAGTGCCGGCGCGGGCCACCGCCCGATGCCTTGCTGCGATGGTGACCCGGTCCGAGGCGGCGGCGGTGATCGCGACCCGCGAAGCTGCTCAGCGCGTTCGCTGGATGATCGGCGCCGGCCATCCATCATGGAGCGGCGCCGCCGCAGCCGTCCCGAGGCGATGGCCCGGCTCGGGCGCGCATCGGCGAGGCCCGGCGACGCCGTCGTCGTGGTCGGCGCTGGGAGAGCAGCACGGAGGCAGCCGTGTGGAGGGAGCGCCTCGTTGGATGTCGCGGCACCATTGAGCAATGCTATCTGGATCCGAGCACCGCCGAGGCCACCGTCCTCGGCGAAGGAGACGATAGGGCAGCGACAAGCGACTCGAGGTATTTGGCTCGTGTTGATTAAAGGCGGCCTCGCGTGCTTGCCTCGGCGCGAGAAATCCGCCACGGACGTCGGCCCGGCCCGAGCTCCGCCCTCGATGCCCTCCCTCTCCGCCGAGCTCCGCCCCGCACAGATGGCGCCGCCCAAGCCCGCCCGGTGGAGTCGCCGCCGCCCAAGTCCGTCGGTGGAGCTCCCTCGCCTCTCACCCGGCAGCGTCGGCGCGGGAGGTGACGGGGAAGGGGAGGCCACGGAGGTGAGACGAGCCCAATTCTCGCGGCCGGCGTAGCCCGGCCAGGGATTGAATCGCCACCCCTGCGATTCGTTTCCGGCCGGGCTATCGTGTATGGATGGCTCAATCAAGCACTACTCCACTCCCTCTTTTGCAACCAAACATCCAAAATTTGGCCCATTCTAGCCTGGCAAGCACATTTTGATGCAACCAAACACACCGATAACCAGAAGTTCTCATTCTCCCTCCGTTTGATAACGCAGGAGTCCAGAGATTTGGAAATGCATTTTGAGAGTCTAGGGAGTAGCATTTTTTCACATGCACCACCTCTTACCACCCAAGCAAAACATAGACTACTACCCACTACTAAATAGTTGCGAGGGAGGAATTAAAAAATAACTACTCATGATTCACGAGCCATGATAAAGGGAATGAATGCATTAGTAATAGCTTACGTAGGAGAGCAACCTGGTCCCTTTCACTATATTATTGTAATAAATTCTTTCATTTTTTAAGAGTTAAATACACTGTAGCACCTTAAACTTGTCATGGTGTGCCATCTGGCCGGGTCCATCATCTTGCAAAACGCACATCTGGCACCTTAAACTTGTCATGATGTGCCATCCGGGTCCATCATCTTGCAAAACGCACATGTGGCACCTTAAACTTGTCATGGTATGTCATCTGGGTCCATCATCTTGCAAAACGCACATTCGAACAGCCATCCTCACTAACGAGCCGGATTAAGCGCTTATTTGGGCGGGTCCTCAAGAAAGCGGCATCTCCACTGCTATATTACAAGGCACAAGACTCCTCATCGGTCAAGCTGCCGCTGCGGAGCAGGCGGATCGCCGCGCAGCCACTCACCAAGGTACCGGTCGCCAAACGTGGAGAGATCCTTGTAATGCAACGCATGGGGTTCATCAAAGGCACACCGACGGAGGAGGGCAAACAAGCATACGAGAATACGTTCGGCGACAACCTTCGCACAAGGAGGCTGCGCGGACGGCTGTTCCCGGACGTCGGCGGCGCGCTCCCACCCCGAAGCGCCCGCGGAGGGGCGCTGATCTGCGTCGCGTACTCTATCCGGAGTGCACGACCTTAGTTATTTATTTCACGAGTAATCGGCTTAGTTGTTTAAGGTGACATATGTGTGTTTTGCAAGATGATGGACCCGGATGGCACACCATGACAAGTTTAAGGTGCTAGATGTGCGTTTTGCAAGATGATGGACTCGATGACACACCATGACAAGTTTAAGGTGCCAGATGTGTGTTTTGCAAGATAATAGACCCGGATGGCACACCATGATAAGTTTAAGGTGCTACGGTGCATTTAGCTCTTGATGTCTTAATTATACTTATCAACAATATTGTTATTAAAAGGCAGTGCACTAGTATACGCATGATATTTTATACATCCTCGTCGTATAATGCCAGGCCCAGGTATGAATTAATCAAAGCGAGAAGAAGACCCAGAACTAGGTGGAATTTCCATATGATTGAAATAGCCAATAGAGCACGACTCAATTGGGCTTTCGCTCAAAGTGGTTTTGTTGGTTTTTAACATTCCTTGTTCCGTTACGTACGTCGTCCAGTGCTTTTGGGATGCACTGGATAAATTGGATCGTGGTGGCTACAAACAAGAAATTGCAAGGTCCAAACTTGGTTGTCGGGCCGTGCCATGTACCGGGCCATTTTACCGGGCCTCGGACTGGGCCACCGTGCCACGGGCCAGTTGTACATCTATATAGGTATGCAGCGTGTTATACATGTTAAGATGCGATACTTCAGTATTATATATATTAATATAGACAAGTATTCGCTCTATTTCCAAATTGTATGTCATTCCAACAATGAAGAGTTAAAGCATCTCAAGTTAAACCAAAATAAATACTCTCCAAGAATCTTAGAATGACTTATAATTTAGATGGAGGGAGTACATGGACGATTGTCTCCCGTTTTTCTTCGAGGAAAGGACACAACAACATCATAACTAAAACACACAGCCTTTCCTCAATCAAGTCTAACACAATAATCATCATTACTCGTTAGTACTCCGTAGTATACTTCTCTTTGAACTACAGAAGCAAATATAGCCACATCATAATGCATGCATCTCTAACATCTAGCGTACGGTCGAGCTTTGAAGGCCTGAATGCAACACAGGTTTGTTACCGTGCGTTTTCCTTGTTCAACTTTGAGTTTAATTTGTTGAGTGTTTGGCCATGATGTGTTGTAACGTTAGCTGATTAATTGGTAAACAATTTGAAAGGTTTTTCCATAACATTTTTAAAGTTGAATTATCCGATTTGTGTACCACCCAACACATCACTGCCCCTGGCGCAGAGAGTGCCGCCGTTATGGAGGATGCGACATGCATCAACCAAGCATGCAATTTTAGGCCCAGTTTGGGTGATGCATGCCTTTCTCTATCGACATGGTCCACCGAGCCCAGCCCAACCCACCGAGCATTGAGAAATGGTGATGATTTCGGCTCTGGATCAAGGTTGTACATAGGCTAGGCTTAGATTGGCTGGGCTGGGCCATGCATGCAGACCTAACAAAAAAATAAGAACACTATTTATAACACATTCTGTTTTCAATTTCTCTCTATTTTTTTGTTACGTTTTTTTTAGTAGTATGAGGATACGCAGAGCAGCTATATGTCTACCTAGTGTCTTTTACTGACGTCTTACGTTAATCATGAATTGACCAAAAGAGTTTGTGTCCTTATTAAGATTGTTTCTAATTCTCATATAGAAAAATGACACACTAGTAGAGGCTTGACATGCATGGCTTTCTTTGGTTGAAACTTCTCCATCGGCTTCACTAGAAGCCCTACCAAACCCTGCACGTGAGGAATAGCTCGTAAAGCTAGAACTAATGAAATTGTAATTATGTTTTCTTAGGAAGCCGAAACCTCAGAAACATGACTTCCCTAGCTCATATGTGATCTCCATGCTGTCAAGGACATCAATCCACGTGTTAGGTGAATTGAAGTGGAACTTAATTAAATTACACCACAATTCACCCAAACACATGTGGATTGATGCTACACCGAATACATCCAAACAGACCTAAACATAGAAGTGGTCATCAGGTTCGAGTAAAGTACAACCAACGTGCCACTAACCACTTGTGTATAGAAACAAAGTCAAATAAACAAGGGCATTTCTTATTTTACATTTGATCTCTTCCACATATTCCTCGTAAATTGAAGACATTGTTTTTCCAAACCTTTTTTTTTTTTTTCAAAATAGTTTTAGATTCACCAGGAAAAACTACTTTTATTACCCAAAAAAAAAGTCAGAACCAAGCCGTTTTTAGATGAAACAAACCCAAACAAAACAGGGAAGAGGCATGTGGCCGTGACTCAATCTCAGGTTCCGTGTAGTACCCACATGCATTCTAGCAGGGGGTTATTGAATGAATGAGGTAGAACCCAAGTATTCGAGCAAAGCTTTCAAGTGCTCCATTCCATCATATTCAGGTAGTCTGGCTTTATCTCGCATCAAAAGCCATAAGATGTGTCATTTGATTATTGCAGTTTCATGTCTGCTGTTGGCAGGGTAACCTTCGCCGTATTGTTAAACATGGGTAAACCAGTGTGCAATTACAACATCATATAATACAAGACAAAAAAATCCACAATACGGTACATGCTTATGCTTGCCCTGTTGCCCCTTGTATATTTCGTGAATGGAGTAGGATTGTGAATTCAATTTACTACAGAGATCATAAAACCCGCACTCACATCTACCACCCTATCAGAACTCATCTCCACAACATAAACAAATGACTTGTCCTAGCGAAGTCGTAGCCAGGGAAAAGATAACATACTGCACACCCATGCATGTGAACAATCTACAGTATCAAACAATTCCATGATCCACAGCACCGTCTAAAGACTTGTATGAAGGGGTGCCACCCACTCACCCAAGTAAGTCGCTCTTCACACCATTGTCAATCCAATTCTAAACAAACTGAAATATTCAGAGCGCTAAGATGAAAGCAATGTGCTTTTCAGGGGTCTTGGGCATATAATCTGTCACTAAACTTTTGTTTCATCAATCAGTACCACCATCTTCCCTGTACTGTTTGTTGAAGGGTTGGCCATGCGATCTCCTCATCATTGCTGTATCCACTGATAAGAAAATCAGTGCAGTTCCTCTGGCAACCTCGACTGTAAGGATTTCTGAAACGCCCATCAGGCCCTCGAAGGTATGTGTAGCGAGATCGATTCGCTACCTCATTAGTTGTCATGTTCCGTGCTATCTGCAATAAATGGATGAAGCATACACGTTATGACAATAAACCCACTGAAACCAACATTCAGTGTGGGCATGTGGCCTAACTTCAATTTTGCTACTTCTAGCAACACTGTGAGTTCAACGAAATTGTGAAGTGCTGTGTGATTTCACAATGATAGAAACATACTCCCTAAACAGCACAGCTTCAAATCAAATCTTACAAGGCACAAAATAGAAAATGTATGCTTATTTGCTATTCTCCATATCCAAGTACGTAGCACAGAGTATTGAGACCACAATTTGATCATACAGCATTGAGGCAAATAGAATGTTGCTCTGATAACCCAGGAGTTTTGTTGAGAATATGCAGATACTAACATTGGGCAGAAAATTACCTGTACAGCTTGTGCTCCAGTCAGAATAAGAGCTCCAGTTAACAAAAAGACATCTAGAAACATGAACAATACAGCACCAGGATGCTTTGTCAGCATGAAATGCATCCATGTTTCTGAAGATGAGAGTATAACAGGCTCTGTCCAAAGTCCTGGCATTAAATGTCCTCGACATGTTAATACATCTTGAAGCAAAGAAAATAATGCAAAGCATTGTTTAAAGACGTTCTTACTGTGGAATCCAACAGCAGCACCCAGAAAGGATGTAGCTATCCCCATCCAAAGAAACACAAAAAAGTCCCACTTATTTCGCTGCAAGAAAAATATATATTAAGTAGGAATTCCCTCTGCTCCAGTTCATAAGACCCACATATAAACCAAAAAAAAAGTTTATAATCTTTGCCAATAATTTTGCTAACAAATTCTTACAGTACAAAACTGATACCTTTAAATTTTTAATGACATACTTTCCTATGATCTTAATCCTAGTCATAAACAACATAATATAAAATATCTGAATGCTCGAATTAGGAGAATGATATGGAAAATCTGTCAGTCTCAAAGAGCTGCATGTAGAATAAAATTGAATACAAACATGTATGTATGGCATCATGATGAGGTTCAAGCTGACAGTCTGAATACTTATTACAGTAAGATTTCAAAATGGAAAATCCAACACACTATTATGTAAATACTAAGCATCGAGCAACTGTGTATTCCCATTAGCAGCATTTTTCCATAGAACAAAATTAGTATCCAATATTAGTGCCTAGCCAGAAGATGTTTCCTAAAGCAATTGGAACAGCAGAACATGCGGTTAATGCACAACAATAGAAAATTCGAGATGCACAAATTAATGTATATACCTTTCCAACACAGTTTGATATCCATGGGCAGTGATGGTCAAACTGCTCAACACAATGCTTACAAGTTGGACAATGTTTGGAGCGCATGGGTCGAATTATCTGGTAAGGTTACACATTCAGTAAAAATAAACATAGTTGGGGTTTATAGCCAAAACAAGAGCAGGCAATAAGACAAGCCCATATATGATATATGTATGGATTCATCTTCTGCTTCTGAGTTCCGACACAAAGTGCCATCTCCACAAGAGAAATGCTAAAATAATATGAAAGACAAAGGGGGAGAAGAAATCGCAGAAGTGAGAATAATAATGAAGAGTTTTTCGTAGTACCTTGCAAGTGGGGCATAGCTGAGACCAATTGCCTGTCCAAGTAGAGGAACTGGTAAGATCAATTTCCATAAGCGGCTCCTGTAAATAAAGCACTAATTGTCATATTTATCTACTGACATAAAAACAGTACAAACAACTTTCTACGGTTTGACAGACCAAATGATGTTTAGTCAGTCTTCAAAATGTTGACTGCAGAACTTCAGTTGGTCACAATGCCAAAAGATAGGTGAAAATAGGCCCATAAACTCCTAGCTTCCATATACTGTAGTATGATAATATGGTATCAACAACAAACTGAAGGAACATGTTTATCCGTTCCTTGAAATGACATAGCAAGATTCTATAATAGTGATCCAAGGCAGTTCCTTCGAGCACATTTGTAGAAACATTTCTTTGAACAACAGTGGTAGAACTTTTTTTTTTTTTTTACCTTCGGATCCGATCGCTTGAGTTTGCCTTGATGTAGCCAGGATTTTTCTGTCAAAACAGCAAAAGAACACAAACCTTAAGCATGGAGCAGGGACCATATGAGAACAAAATAATCTGCTGATCTTATAAAAGTTGATGTTCAGATGCTGAGATTAAAGCTTTAAAATGGAGATTTCCACACTAGCAGTAATGCATCAAATGCATGGCCAAATCTCTTCCCGTGAGTCTCATACTCTCATCACAATTTCATTTTACCCAACAGTGAGTCATCTTTTTAGTGGCTATACACATCATGGTATTATTATAGCTACTTATTAATGTACAAAGACTAAAAAACATAGCGCGTCAGGAAATTGCAAAAGGTGCACATAAATGGTGTGATCGTATGATAAACAAATATGAAATATGTAACATAAGCTACCTGCTAACTCTGTAGAACTGTACTTGTGATGCAAAGAAAAGTGATACAGCAGCCCAGGACCAAAGACCAGCAGTAGCAGTGATCCTAGAAAAATTAGGTGCTGCAGAGATTTTATGATCAGGTCTGTTGAAAAACAAAGATCCCTAATTCTGATATAAACAACAAAAATTCCCAAACAATGCTCACCAAATACAATCGAGTTTAGGAAAAGGATGAGGCAGATGACAAGATAAGCAAACAAGAATGGTGCGTATCCAATTTTCCTTGATTTCCCAGGGAAGAACTTGTCTTCAAAGCTTACTTTTGTAGCATTAGACTACAAGCAGACAAATTATTCTGTTAGTGGGGTTGAAAATTTGAGTACCTAAAACACACACCAAAGGAATATTTGGAGAGCAAACATCAAAACAGGGGAGGAAAGAAAATGGGTGAATAGGAGAAAGAATACGTCATTGAAGACATGCCATTGTAATCATTTACAACAGCAGAAACCTAAGATACAGTGGTGTATGAGCAGATTGAATGGTGGCATGCAGCATGATATCTCAGGAGGAGAAAGAGGTTAATTATTAATAGGTAAATAAGAATGCCAGGGGAAACGTACAAGGATATTGGAAAGATGCCGATGACCTTTTTCTGCTGCAAGTTGCACAGGAGTTAACCCACCACTATCTTTAAGTGTGAGTTCTTCCTTTGTACCAGTATGTACAAGAACCGTGCAAACCTCCAAATTCCCTCTTATAGCAGCCCAGTGTAAAGCAGTACAACCTGAACGGCATCACAAAAGGAGCTTAAATACTATATAACAAACTAGCTGCCTAAGTGAAATAAAACAAACAGGACCACATTCACAGCCATCCATAATTTTCAGGGAAAATAATTATTCATCCTAATATTTTCCATAGGGTTGGGAGCATACTGCACATTTTAAAAATAGATGTTCTTAAAATATTCTCATAATTCCTATTGTTTATAGCATAATAAACATTTGTGCAAAAGGAGAGATGTATGAAGTAGACAAAAGATGTAATCAAATACCACAGAAAAGAGGCAGGTACCATTTTTGTCTTGCCTTACTTGATTAGCATCCATAAACAGCAGTAATCTGATTGTATCTGCATTTCCTTTGTAGGCAGCCCTGTAATGTTATAATATATATAGGGGTTACATTACGCCAAACATGGAAATGTAGATAAGAGTATCCAATGAATGGAGGTCTCAACAGAAAATGTGACTCTTGAGGACTGTGTTCCAGTCCTCCAATCATACAACTGACTAACTGAGTGCACAGCACAATATCATATACATGCACGGCAGTGCAAAGAAAATTTCTGAATAAATCGTTTACCATAAGAACAATTTGGACATAATTTGAACATAGTATAGAAAACCATATGAAACTGTATACTACATCTTTTAGGTGAGATTGATACCTAAACAAGGGAAAGCATGCATACAGAAAGTAGAGTCTTAATCAATAATCATGTATACCAGTGCAAAGCGCTCCTCCCATCATTGTCCAAAGCATCAAAATCTGCACCGTACTTTGAGATGATGTGATGCAAGAATGACGTTTGGCCATACTGAGATGCCACATGAACTGCCTGACATAACAATCAGAGCAGGGAACAGTCAAACAGAAGTTTCCACTTGATCCATATAGAGGGTTTGGCTGTGGGTTTTTTCAGGAACTGAACACAATCCTTTTTATCAGCAATAAAGGAAAGCTGCACCAAAGATAAGGTATCCAGACTAAAGCAAATCTCCAAATGTTGTGCTGTAAATCTGTAATAGCATATACAGAGTATTTATTATTTTTCTATTCCATCCATTTCCTATCCTATCAGCACAAACAACAGAATTGATTGCACTTTTCGCTCCTGTTACAAATGATTTACTGTTAACAAATGGCACTAGAAGACAGCTTGGGTGCTACTTCACGAGATAATTCTTAGTTGGATGTTGGAACTAACAGAGTAAATTTTGTATTTTTCTACTACATTTTCTATATTGTCATCAATGTTGAAGCACACTAACCGTACAGCTGATTCAGCAAACCAGGCGACAATCAACGCAATCCTACATTTTTTAATGATCAAACAAACAAACGTTGTACTAAACCTCTAAAACCATCCCTGCAGACTACCCCAGAAAACAGTTGGTTTCATGGTACCCTACCCTTACCAATCAGATACTAAACCCAACACAAACATAGGGACAAACAACAAAGTTAAAATTCGAGCTATTGTACATCCAGAGAGACCAGGGCACCGCATTACCCGGTAGCCATTGACGTCGGCGGCCTCGACCCTGGCGCCATGGTCCATCAGCACATCCGCCACGGAAATGGACCCACGCACGGCCGCCCAGTGCATCGCCGTCTGCTGCGCGTGGTCCGTCGCGTTCACGTCACCCCATGCTGCGGCAAACCGAACCAAACAATCTCATCATCAGCGAAGCTAGTACTAGTATTATAAGGTGAGCGTGAGTCGCAGGAATGGATGAGTGCGGGAGCTTCGAAGCCGCCGGCGAGGTGAGGAAGCGGAGGGGAAGCAGAGGCCGAGCCCGACGGACCTCGATGATGTAGAGCGCGACGTGGGGTAGTTGTTGAGCGCGGCCCACTGGAGGGCGTGGTAGCCGTTGCCGTCGGGCTCCCTAAGCGCGGCGGCTCCGTCCTGCTCGACGAAGCCGCGGAGCCGCTCCAGGTCCCCGTACGCCGCCGCCGAGTACACGTCCACCACGGGGTCCGCCGCCGGCGGCTCCCCCGCGCCTTCCTGCTGCTGCTGCCGCCGCCGCTCCTCGTCCCGCCTGCTGCTGCCGCCTTCGGACACCACCTCGATCTCCGCCATGGGGAGCGGGCCCTGGCGGCTAGGGTTGGAGCAGGATCGGCCGCGGTTGCTTGGAGGCGACGCCGCGGGCGCCGTGCGGGTGGGAGAGGGTGCTGCAGGTGGTGGTGGTCAAGGGGATTGACGAGGGGAGGAAGGGAGATTTGGTTGGGAACAGCGACCACCGACAAAGCGACAAACGCCGGCGGGCGGAGGTGGCGGCTCGCGGGTCGCGGCGGAAGAAGGGGGAGGGTCGAGGGTCGCCTTGGTCAGAGTCAGAGGAGTGGCACGTGAGACGGTGAGAGGTGGTGGGAGCCGTCGATGGCCGATCGGACGGCTTGCGGGTGGGACCTTTGTTCGGAGGAGCTTGCTATGCATCATCGGACCAGCTGAGGCTAGTCGATTTTCCCGGCTTTACCTTTGTTGAATTTGGACTAGAACGGTCCATTCTCTACGTGTTTTTGAAAATGGGATTTGATGATGGTTGGTTTTAGTGATGGAGTCATCGAGGTTTTTATATGCTTGGCACGATTTAGTGGGATAGAATGAAAGGGAGTTTTTTCCTAAGGGCTAGATTTGTTGGGATTATCAATGTCTCGAGTATCCAACCCTAAGTCGGTGAGTGTGTATTATAACTTTAATCCTTCCGTCAACCGATTTTTCATGCGTTATACCGGTGGCGGGCCTTCATCGGCTTTCATTCTAATCTAGCTAGACTTTCGCACCTCCTTATCCGTTGTCCAATCTCTGGCGATGCTTGTTTAGACCACATTCGGTTTTTAGTAGATAGCCACGATCAACTTGGTAGCGGGAGTAGGGCGGATTGGCGGAGCGTGACGGATCGATCGGCTCATTAGGATTAGTGCGGCCGATAGATGAGCCCGCATGACTAAACAATAGCAAATCGGTAGAAATCTTTATTCAAATATTCTTTTTTATAATCTCTTCATCGCTTGTCCTATCTTTTACATTCTCTCCTTAAACTTATCCTATCTTTAATTAACTATTCTCTTTTATAATCGATCATCGCTTGTCCAATCAAAGATCCATCCCACGAGCATGCACACAGGGGAGAGGTTTAGCTAGTTCGGGGATTTCTAGCCATCCACAACAGTATGAGCTACTAACTAGCTCTAAGCTATCCAAGAGACAACTCTTCTAATGAGCTATCTCTTAACACATAGCTCATAGTATAAATAGTCCCACACGTCATCCTCACATAACCTTAAAGTACGTGTATAAGGGGCTGTTTGGTTTTAGACCCGAGTTTGCCGCGCCACAACCAAGCTCGCCACAGCTTTGGCGAACAAAATCTCCGCCACACTTTGCCACACATTAATTGCGCTACACGATGAACAGGCAAAACAAAAGACAAGGAGTGGCAGCCATAAATGAATCGCAAACTAAACACCGGCCACGCTGTTATGGCGGCCATAGTGGTGGCGAGGCAAACCTTGGCCACCAACCAAGTGCAATGAAGTGGGAGCAGCATATATAGATATTGACAAACTTTATTTACCCAAAAAGCAAAAGCCAGTGGATACTAGAGCTAGTAAAACGGAGGTCGTCTATTGGACGCGGTTCAACTGTTAAAATGTTTCTCGTCACGGCTTGTTTTTCTGGGCAACAAGCAAACAAATAAAGATTTATTAGATAATCGAAAACAGAATGACCTAGGGCGTAATCCTGGGCGACTATCTCTTGAACAAGGGATAGCTGTCCTCTCTCTTCTAATAAAATATGAGAAAAAATTTTATAGGCTAGCAAAGGGTCGGCCATGGGAGACGGTCTAAGGCTATCTGCACCGCTGGGCCTTTAAAATCGCACGGTATATCTCTGCATCGTGGGTTCCACGGGATTTTATTCGATTTTCTTTGCGGCCGGTCCAAACCGTATCCCATACTTTTACCCTCCCCGGGTCTCACGCGGCGTGAGTGCATTGCGAGACTTTTAACCCTCCTAGGTCCCCAGTCCTCCTGGTCCCCTCCGTTCTCGTCGTGAGCGTGAGTGCATCGCAGGGCCCACGCCGTCCGGAGTTCGAACACGCAGACGCTGGGATTCCAGGAAACGGGGCCGCAACGTAGCTACTTGAGTACAACGGTGCAGCTGGTTTCACGGTAAATCCATCCTGGAGGGAAGCTCCCAGTACAGCGGTGCAGTCTGTCTAACGGGACTGTCGTGGCCCACGAGTCGTGGGTTCGCCCGTGGGCCCCACATATCCTCTCCTTCTATAGGTTTTGCGGCTGCCGCACTGTTCCCACTTCCCAGCAGCGCCGCCGGCGTCTTCCCGTGAACCCCGGCCTCGCCGACGACCGAGGCCGACGCGGCCCTCCTCGCGGCGTCACCGCGCGTGAGAGCCCCATGGCCACGGACTCCTCATCCCCCGCCAGGCAGCAGCCCTTCAAGGTTCGCCCTCACTGGCAATTTCAATCCAACGACATCCGGTTCCCCTTCCTCACCTTGTCCTGACCGCCGGCTTCCTCGCGTCGCAGCTGATCCTGGGGTCGTCGTCGGTGGCGCGGAAGCACATCCTCGAGGAGATGGGGCTCGAGTTCCAAGTCATGGTGGGTCGTGCACGTTACTCCTTCGCTTGCTCCCAACGCCGCTGACGGCTCTGATCCTGACGGTGAAATGGAATGCTTATGGGATTTGTTTTGTCTTTCTGTATGTGGTTTCAGACTGCGGACATCGACGAGAAGAGCATCAGGAGGGAGAATCCGGATGACCTCGTCATGGTCCTCGCGGAAGCCAAGGTAGGCACAAAAAATGCTCTGCGTTGTGTTGTGTTGTAGCTTCAGACCTTCAGTATTACAAACTCGGGAATTCTGCAGTTTCATCCAGTTGCCAATGTGGTGCTTTGTATGGCTAGATGACAAATGCGTTGCTAGGTGCTGCAAGTTTTTGCTATATAATGTTCTATATACTTGTAGTAAGACAGTCCTTTTGTGCTTTGTATTGGGAGTTTCAAATAAAATATTGCTTTCTATTTTTTGTGTTGTATGATTCTCTGTGACAACTGAATT
Organism: Hyparrhenia diplandra; assembly: GCA_015847255.1. Classification (NCBI taxonomy): domain Eukaryota; kingdom Viridiplantae; phylum Streptophyta; class Magnoliopsida; order Poales; family Poaceae; genus Hyparrhenia; species Hyparrhenia diplandra. The sequence continues at coordinate 17,885 of JADLZK010009286.1, read as the reverse complement.
TTCCTCAATCTGCACGAAAACACACATGAAAGTTCAGTAGGTGCTACTTTCAGCATTTGTAAAGACCTATAAAAGGACTTTCTATTAGATAACCTTATCAGCAAGATAATATTTCCCTGAATACATAGAAAGAGTGTTCAGCAATGAATGCAGGAATTTTGTACACAAATCTATTTGAGAACAAATAAATTATACTCCAGGATCGGGGTAGTGGAAACTTGTTTGAGTGCTCGACCAAAGTATCAGTCAATATACATGGTCATGTTATGAACCTGGCCATGCAGCAACAAACAAAGTGATCCTCTTATCAAGACTGGTGAAGGCATCAATCATATAATTATATACTTTTTGTGTTTGGAAACGATGATTATGAAGTCCTAGATGAATCATCATATTATGGATTTTTTTTCAGTTTTGTATTTTGCTACTCACTGCTTCAGATGGCTCTTGAAGTTGTTCTGAATTTGCATAACTAAGTTGATTCCATACCTCTAGTTTAAACCATAGTACCAGTACCACACATGCTTTTAATTAAACTCAACTCATATTATAAGTTTTATAAGAGTTTCTAGGATACATTTTGGTTTCTCAACATACCATTCATATCTTTATGCATGTGTTATTGCAGTGCATGCCTATGCAATGAGGCATGTTTTCCATCTTAATCAGTGTTAATTGATGTAATAGTTATGTGCACAGATATGCACCATTGTGATAGTAAAAGATATGAGGTGTTCATGCATTACATATTTACATGATATAACGTGTTGTGCGATCGGGTGATCCTAAGCATCATTAAAAATATATATATTTTTGTATTTTTTTAGCTTCCTGGAAAGTTTGGTGCAAAATTATAACTGAAGTTCACAAGTGATCTGATTTATGTTGATCTTTTAACTATGTTCTTGTGGTTAGTTGATAGCTCTTCAGTAAGTTGGCAAAGTTTGTGTCTGCTTTAGGTGGCCATCTGAGGAATAAGTGAGGAAGTTCCTTAAAGCGTATGCAAATTTTTCTTGGTGCAGACCATATTGCACAGTAGATTCAATGCACAAAATGGTCCAGCAATGTGTTGCAATTGATGGCATTTACATTTTTGCTGTGCCTTTTGCCCCATTTGGTTGCCTACATTAGTCTGCCTAGTATTTGTGATCAAAATGTAATGGTTACGATTGATTTCAACATGGGCTTCAGTTTTGCTGTTGTTAGATGAACATATTCGGCACACATTCTTGTTTTTAAAGCTACATGAAAACTAATACTTTTTCTGTGGGAGGACAAGGAGCCTAAAGAAATGTTCAACCAAATTGGGCCTTGGTTGTTTTTTCTAGCACCAACTATTTTGTACCCCCCAGCATGGAGGTAACCACTTTAAGCATCTTTCAGGCTGATGCTATCATGTCCAGACTGAACCTTGCTGATTACCAGAAAGAAGGCAATCAACCAACACTCCTGATCACTTCTGACATAGTATGTCTCAATTATCTCTGCAGTCCTAGAATTTGTATGCCACGGTTGTGGGTGTATCTTCTCTTCTATTTTTTTTTGCTAGTATGTTACCATTTGTATGATTACATACTGAATTGTAGTTGACTTTGAGGTGGTCGTCCATGAAGGGATTATTAGAGAAAAGCCAACCACCAAGGAAGAAGCACGCCAATTCCTGAAAGGTTTGTTGTTCACTAGAAGTCTGATTCACAATGTTTTAATGCATTTGTTTATTAAGCGAATCATTATCTTCTCCAGGCTATTCCGGAGATCATGTGTCAACTGTTGGGTCTGTAGTTGTAACTAATCTTACAACTGGGAAGAGACTTGGAAGTTTGGACAAAGCTGAGGTAATTTTATCTTTTTAGCCAACAGTACTCTTTTCATCAATGCTACTCCTGCTGTGTTGCCATTCAAACCAGATTTACTAGTTCAGGAGGATAGGTTGTCCAATTTAGATGTGTAATCGATATTATCAATACATTTTGTCTTAAATGTGATATTTGTGGATGATAATTGACCAAAGAGGTTTTACATTGTCATTCTACACTTTGCAGGTTTATTTCCACGATATACCAAATGAGGTCATTGAGAACTTGGTACGTGCTCATTTATTCTACTTCCATGCCTTTTCTAAATAGCACCAGCCAAAATAATTGTTGGATTACCATCACGAGGTTCAATATTTTCATATTAGTGATGCTGTTATGTCACTGAGCTTTTCTCTACCCTCTTTGCTAGATCGATGAGGGAGTAGTATTTAGGGTCGCAGGTGGCTTGCTGCTTGAACATCCATTGACGCTGCCGTTTGTTGAAGCAGTGGTCAGTGTCTCATTCACCTTATCTTGGTGTCTTATAGGCTTTTTTTTTCCATTCATACAAATTTGAACTAGCTCCTTGACTTGTGCAGGTTGGTTCTAGTGATAGTGTCATGGGGCTCTCAAAGGAGATCGCAAACAAGCTAATTCACGACGCACTGTCAACTTAGCCTAGCAATTTTGGAGCTATTGTTGCTGATCATATTCTTACAGCACTCACTTGGAGATGACATCACGTAGAAAGCATATGTGGGCGTCACAGTGATTCTTTGTATTTTTAAATGTCAAACCAAGACAGGCCCACCTGGCATTGCGAGCTGATCAGGCTGTACTTACCTTCTGCTTCGCTTGAACGATGTGTTGATACTTCTTTAAGTGGGCCAATTTGTATGACCTGTAATACACTGATATGAGTACTTACATAATCGCGTCTCTGATATGTGATGCTGTATTCTTTACAATTGTAAAAAAGAACACAAGTGTAGTGTAGGGATGAAAATGGTTTGGATTTGAACTGCTACATATATGAATATATATGACTGGACAGTTATCCCCCTTATATTCGAAGTCAAATACGGATAGTGTTAGGTGCTTTAGAGATTAAATATCCATTCGCTATTCATATTAGTATCTGATTTTGAGTATTTAGATTTGAATATGATATGATATAGAATATTGTATGTTTGGATATTTTTTAACTTGGCTGTGAAACAACTATCAACTTGAGTCTGATGCAAAGGTGCCACATGTGACAGCGAATTAGCCTGCCATTTCGCGCGAATTTTATTTTATCTCAAAATTGTAACTTGTGAAAATATTTTTAAATGAAGCTAGTTGCATAATTTTTGTCTACTAAATCTATACCTAATAATAAAACGTGAAAATTTCTGTCAATCTGCCGTCCGTCTGTCCGGTCCGCCCATCGATTTTTCTGTCTGCCTGCGCTCTCCCTCTCCGTATCGCCTCTGCGTCCGTCTTCGAACACAGTTTCAAATCGAATACAAATCAAACACATCAGAACAATGCACCGAACCATATATAAATCAGGTGCCCAACCAAAATCATCGAAGGCCCCCTCGAACTATGGAGCCTTGCCTCCTCAGTGAAGGAAACATATAGAAAACCGTATGCAGCAGACATATACATGGGGAATCACGACAAAATCAATAAAAATACGAAGGCGTGATCCAATTCTAAGCTTTGGAACTTGGAAGAGACGGCATGCAAGATAATAATCAAGTAAAGTCACGAGCATCTGAATTAGGAACGTGCGGCCAGCCAAATCCATCGACGACGCAACACTGGATCCACGATTTGAGAGCGACTAGCCTGGATTTGCACTGCCAAAGCCGAGGTCCCCAAGACATGGGCCAGTAGCGGCCTTCTTGGCTCACCCCACAGCCGCCTCTGACTCTCCGAGGCCTGCGCCGCCGCCGCCTCTAACTCTCCGAGGCCTGCGCCGCCGCCGCCTCTAACTCTCCGAGGCCTGCGCCGCCGCCGCCTTCCGGGCACACGTCGCCGCAGCCTCGAGCTCCCGAGCCTGTGCCGCCGCTGCAGCTGCCTCCTGGGCGTGCGCCGCCACCGTACCCGAGTACGCGCCGCCGCTGCCGCCTCCAGGGTCTGCACCGCACCCAAGACCGCTTTCTTCCAGGCACGACCAACCGCCCTCACTGGAATGCGTGATGCTGCTCTGGAGGAGATTGTGAGAGTGAGCAGAGTCAGACCGGGGAGAGAGGACCAGAGAGATAAGCCCAGATTCGGCAATAATTTGCATGTGCATCCAGCCCATTTCAATATTTTCCCTGCATCCGGCCCATTTTGCTTTTACGTTGAACATCTATGCATTCTACGCTCTGAGTTTTTTTTACTTCTATTACAGATGGATATAGATTATCTTCTATTTTTTCTTGTAAGTATACAAATAAATAATAATAATAAATATATAGTATTACACGAGTATTTGCATAAATTGGAATAATCGGCATTAGATTCGATGTTAGATTAAATATGAATCAATATATTTGTTGAAAATATATTTTTTAATTAATATTGATATGAGAATCATACAATAAATACGGGTCTCGTTGCAACGCACGGGCCTTCATCATCGTGAAGTACTGTGGGAGCATGGTGTGATATATAGAGTTTTTTTTCCCGTAGCAACGCACGGGCACTTTTCCTAGTACTTATAATAATCGAACTAATTTATGATAAAAAAAAAATATATATTTACAAACCTTTCAAAAAGACTACATGGTGTAATTTTGGATGCAGCGATTAAAAATAGGATCAACAATTCAGCATAATACAAGAAGAAAAAAAGAACAAAAAAGCATAGGATACTTGTTGGGGCTTTTTGTTGCAGGGCGTCCAATGCAGACCGTCGACCCTCTCACCAACGGCCCAGATTCAGCACCGCCTTCCCCATCTCCATCCCCGTCTAAACCCCCGCCGCCGCCGGCGGCGGCCGTCTTGCTCTTTCCTCCGGCGACCGCCGCGCCCCCGCCCGCCCCCTGGTCTCGCCACTTAGCAACCAGAGGGCGCGCCTAAATGAGTGCTGTTGCGGAGGAGGAGAGGGCGGCGGACCTGGCCGGCCCGCTCCGCGACCTCCTCCCGCCGGTGGACTTCTGCTGCGCGTACGGCTCCACGCTCCTCCACGCGCGCCCCGACGGGACGTCCATGGTCGATTACATCCTCGGCGTCGCTGACCCCCTCCAGTGGCACTCCGAGGTGCTAGGAACCTAACCATCTCTCTCGCCTCGCCTCCACCTCACATCCCTTTTTCAGTTTGGCCAATCAATCCGTCAAATTATGGTTCGTATTCTTTAATTTGACCTCAAGGAGTTGTTTCTTGGTCGGTGCAGAACCTGGAAAGGAACCCCGGGCACTACTCCTGCTGGATGTCAAGCTTCGGTGCAGGCGCCGTAAGCTTCCTCCTCCAACCCAACACCACGGCAATCTTTCTAGTTGGTTGTTGGCTGACTGTGTGAATGATGTGACTGTTTCTTGGTTTTGTTGGAGCTCAGATCACTGGGCTGGCGGATCATGTTGGTGTTGGGGTGTACTTCAACCCGTTTGTGGAGTGGAGAGACAAGGTATCATGTAATGCCTTGTGTTCCACTGGCTGTGTGTGAATTGAGGATTTATTTGCTGAAGAAATTTGTGTTTTGGTGGTGCAGAGGATAAAGTATGGGGTGGTGAGGATGAGGGACCTGGCTATGGATGTCTTGACCTGGGACAGATTCTACCTCAGTGGCCGGCTGCAGAAACCCGGTATGAATGTGAAATGCCGTGTTCTTCTAATGTGCAATCACATAATGCTGATTTTGCTAGATTGGGATTGCGTCCTAAATATGTCCTTGCCTCATTTTTAGACCATGAATATGGCTGTGAGGATACACATTTTTCCTGATATTGATCCTGTTCTTGTAACTACTTTATTCATTTGTTTTGCTAGTTGAGGTTATATTCATTGGTTGTCTAGTATTGTGAGTTGCTCACTGCACAGTTATCAATTTTAGTGCCTTTTATATGTGTATATGGATATCCTCCATTGCGAGGTTGACATTATTTTAGTTGATTTGCTCTCTGTATTTTGGTAGGTTCATGTTCTCGTTGACAACTGGGATATAAGGAAGGTCAACTCAATTAACCTAGAAATGGCAACTTCAGCTTCTCTACTCCTTTTGCCAGAAGAGTTCACCGAGGTTATTACTAACTTGATGTTTCCTGCCATGAAATTATTTTCTCTGTTTTGGTAGTTCATTCTGAATTTCTTATCTTCCTTCTTTTATCCCTCTTTGTGCAGTACGACCTATACGCTCAAATTTGTAGTCTATCATATATGGGTGATTTGAGAATGCTGTTTGCAGAAGACAAAGATAAGGTATCCACAAAAGAAATGCATGTCCATCTTTGCTCTATATTCGGTGATCATTTCAATTCAATTTAATATGACATCATTCTTCACAAAGGTGTCCTGTCTGTCTGGCATGTCCAAAAGCAACTCATTTATGTACATCTCTAAACTGAATTTTTTTTGTATGTTCTAATCCTTTGCAAACTCAAGCACAAACAAATGGATTGTAGCATGGTACACAGTATTTAACTTCAATACTCTTTTGTTCAAAGGTGGCCCATTTGACCATACATCTAGGTACTGCATACCATTACAGTTTTCACTTCCATTTTTTTTTTTTTTTTTTGGCAATTTGATTACTGTTTTCACTGTGTTTGAGTAAAATATACTGGGTGGTAGTTAGTGAAATTTCCTAGAGGGACTGATAAGACAATTAGCAATTAATCCTTTGGAGCTTACCCTCTAAATTCCGTTGCTTTTATTGGATCTGCATACTGGGTTCCAAGATCATCTAAATTATTGTTTTGTAGTTACTCTTTGTTCTTGTCTACATTTTTTTAGGATAAGACTGTGTGTTAATTGGATTTATATTTGGTATATAATTTCATACTCAATTCCTACTATAAATCAGGTGAAGAAGATTGTTGAGGGTAGTTTTCAGTCGTTTCAATTGATGTACAGACCCCTCTTGCAAGAGTATATTGCTGAAGGGCTATTGAAGACATCATCCCATGGACAGTATAAGACTTTCCTGCAGGTTTATTACCTTCTGCTCATACTCTTAGTTTGTTCAGAGAGATAAAACTATAGAATTGCTTCCTCTGGCTTCCACCATTCTTTGTGGATAGCACAACATGCGACTGCATCCTATGTGCTGATGCTCTGTTGCACCTTTGGTATACCCAAACTTTTTTACCACTCTGGACAATTCGTATGGATTCCCATACTAGTAGCAATTGTAACTACTCCATCGGATCCCAAATATAAGTCCATTCAGCTTTGCCCAAAGTCAAACTACTTTAACTTTGATTGGCAAACTAAACAGTTATATAGATTAATAACATGAGATTGATTTTACCATATTCATCATAAATCATACTTTCATATATATATATATATATAATTCTTTCAATTTAAAATGATATATTCTTTAAGATGTAACCGGTCAGTTTAACATTAGAGGTCATGTCAATGTCCTAATGGACTTGTATGGGATCAGAGTGAGGATAGATTTGGAGCCTGTATAAATCATGATGGCAGCCTGTATAAATATGATGACAACTGATCACTTCAATAAGTGTACTTGTATGGCTTGGTTTGAATGTGTAACTACTGGAGTCACGTTTCTACAGGATTGTGGTCCATCTACAACAAATGAACTGTTCTCTGTTCTTCCGTGGACAATCCAAAAGCAAATGCAAGGAAGACACACATTGCATGGAAAAGGTTGGAATGCACATGATGTTCTCATTAGTATTGTAGTCTTGTTCATTCTGTAACACATTCCCACTGCAAACTATTTCTGTAGAAATGCCAGCGCGCACAATAGTTTCTTCAAAGGACGTAGCAGCAAACTGTGTCCTGAGGGCCCTGAGGCGACGAGTAATGGTTTCAAGCATGCGGCAAGCAGTGTCTGGTCTGCTCGCTTCTGGTGGTGCTGTTGCTGCTCAATACCTCGGGAAGAAGATGGCCAAGGCCTGGCAATCTAGAGTGGCTTAAACTCTAGCTAATGCTCTTTTTCCAGATTAGTATGCTAGTTTTCTGCTAGTTCTGAGTCCAGGGTTTCATGCAGCGTATTTGTTTGGCCAGAAATGTAAATGCTGAAAACCTTAGACAGCCTGAGTTTAGGGTTTTATACTAGCCTTATGTTTTCCAGTGCTTAAAGCCTGAGACAGGCAGAAATTTTGTAGGACCAGAAATGTCAATGCTCTAGAATAAACAGCATGCATATGTAACTATTTTCTGCTCTTATGTGCAGTTTTCAGACAAATCTGTCTGCACTCGCATTCCATTGCACCTTCTGTGGTGCAAGTTTGGTTCTTGGGGCAGCATTTTTGTTTATCATACTACAAAAATTAAAGTGCTGTTTGGTTCCTTCCACAGTAATGCAATTGTAAATGGAATTAGTTCAAATCTCCCACTGGTAACATCCGTAGCTTTGTTTCATTTACGTTTGCATTACCACAGATACAGCCAAACAACCCGTTACTTGACACTTCTGAATGAAAAGTACATGGTACGACCCCAAATATACCATCTAGAATCCAGAACCAGCAACTCCCTGAACGTACAATTTACATGTTACAGCAGAGCAATCACAGTTGTGATTTGACTCCTCGACACAGCCTCCAATTTACAACTTGCAACAGACCGATTACAGTTCTGATTCGACTCCTGACTTGCTTTCAACTTTCCCCACCTTCCACGAACCCTTGATTTCACATAAGGAGATGGAAACCTTGACTGATCTCCTGGAACATCTGTCTGAGTTTGTTCACAACCTTCTGCTTGGCACCATTTGCTTTTGCTAATAATCCCACTATTTCTGAGAGCAGTTTTTAGTTAGAAAATATGTTCAGAGTGATATAAACATTAGGTTAGTCGTTACTCACCAATAATTACTCTCAGACGGAGATAGCTGACATTTGTTTTGACATTCAAGAACATACGGCTGATTGCACCTGAGCACAATTAAACATCTCCAAGACTTTAAGAGGCCGTAAGCTAGGATAGTAGGAAGATGATAAATACTATTTCCAGGTTGACTTAGGGCATACCAGACTCCATTTTTGGCTGTTTCTCAAGGCCATGTATAGCACATTTTGCATAAGTGAGAAGCCGAACATGGCGTGGTGCCCCAAGATTCCCTAAAATGGACCTCAATAGTCCGCTGAAAATGAGATCGAATATTTTATATAAGTCTGGTGGTGCCCCAAGAGTGAAGTTAACAGCAATAACCTGATGCGCTCTGACAACAATTTCCTTACTCTGTTCGCAGTATGACATAAAAGTCTGGTGGCAGGGATTCCATAAATGAAGATATATCATCCATTCCTAGGGAGTTCAATTCCTCTTTCAAACGCCTCTGCTCTTCACCAGACATTTGTGTGCCAAGAGCTGACTTGCTGATAATTATGGCAGAATGAATTATACACACATAGTTTACCCAGATCAGGAAAAAGATTGTATACAAGCACACGAGGTACACTGAGGATGCATTAGTTTCACATCAAAATAATCGCATGGAAGCCATCCATAGTTAGCAAATTTTTTGGATCAAACCAGGAACCATAGAAAGTTCTACAAAAGTTAATTCTACTTCAAAACTTTAGTGGAACAAACAGAAAATGCAGGCTCCATCCATTCACATACAGTAGATACTAAATACATTAATAAAAAAAATAACCGATAGTGATTTTTTTCCTTTATGCAGTCCTATTTGAAATTAAATTTGAACATTGTTTACAACTGATTAAAAATAATTCCTACCCATTTGGATATGTGTGCATAGGCTTCACTTGCTAAACTTTGTAGCATGAGGTTATCATTTTTTATTCCTGTCTCAAGAACGATGCCCTATGAATGCTGATGAGACAAACTTTCTAATATTTATTTCTCAATGATAATGAGTGTGTCATGGTATGTATAAGAGAAACAAACCTTTACCTTTCTATAGTTCTCCCTGTGAATATTACAGGAAAGTATTTTGCATATTTGCCAACACCAAACTGTTCACCTAATTCCTGAATTTTGTTTGCATCCAACAATATCAGTGCTTTCCATAGCTGACAATAGTCCAATCTGAACTTTTGGTCCAATTCTCTATAAATTCCATGATCCAACATAACTGCAAAAGCCACAGACTATTTTAGATGTACAGATCCTACAAAATAGAACAGGTGCATATTCCACAATGATGGGTGTTCCCATTAGCTCCTTCCAAGCCCTACAACCCCCATAATAAAGATAACATTCAGTGGAGAAAAGATGCTCCCACAAGAACAAAATGCCTGGTGCTGCTTTTTGGGAGCTTTAGTCCTAGAACCTCCTATCAACCCCCTTATAAGGATTCAAAACATTTTATGAAGAACTAAATATGCTCCTTTTAAAAAGTAGGAAGAAGGCTCTGCTCCAAAAAAGAGCAATTCCTCATTGCACAGATTGTCATTTGTGATTGCTGGGGATTCCAGAAGACTCAAATTTGAAAGATTTAGTTGTCAATGCAAATTAGTTCATTTTAATGCATGGCTCGGCATCAATGAAGTCACGAGAAACAAAAAAGAAACAAGTGAAATTCATAGTCGACAATACCAGATACATTGATCATTATGTCTAGTTTTCCTGCTTTTGTATCTTGTGTTGTTAATTAATATATGGCACAAATTACATTTGAGGTTTCTGAAATCAGTTATAAGTGAACCAGTACAATGGTTATGACAACAAGTGCATCAAGACTAGGCGACGCCAGTTTTTATTTTGGCCCACATAAACCAGTGGAAACCCAACTTCGGTGTGCTTAGTAACATTCAAGTCTAAGTGACAATAAAGATTTGCATTTCAGAGTTGATCCATCCAAGAAAACATATATTTTGATATCTGCTATTTATGAATTGAACAGTTTGTCTCAGGACTGATTGAATTAGCCGTTTACTGGCAGGAGATGCAACATAGACAGAAAACCAACTGGGGCCTGGGGTGCAATTTTCCCATAAGTATTTAAGGAAAGTAATTTTTATGCAAACATTTCCACATAACTGCACAGGTTAAGTAGCACTACTGACTACCCTGACAAAATCTACTGGGTAAAAGAGAGTCCTGTGACAATCAAAAGTTTCAAGGTAGTTAGTTTCATGTGTTAATTCCAGAAGAGCAGAAATATAATAAGGGGTTACCACCACCTTCAATGCAAGTAGTATTTCTTCACTATTGTTTATAGCATGTACAGTTTACTTCCTTGTAATATCAAGTGTCTAATGATTATAGGTAAGTATAACAATACCATATTCGAAGCAAAATGAGTACCTAGTGAAAATTTTCCATGGCCTTGAGGAGAAACTAATATATTTCCAGGATGTGGATCACCGTGAACAAAACCATGTACAAATATCATTTCACCAAAGAGTTCAATCAAAGCCTTAGCTACCTGGAAAAAAAAATTTGTACCAAGTACAGAGAGACATAGGTAACATTAAGTTAAAGAAACAAATGACAAAATATAATAATAAAATGCCTGTATATAGTTTCGAACTTTAGATGATGTCACCCTTTTTCAATGCCACAAAGGATGAAAATCCATATGCCATTCCAAACATGCAACCAAATGTGTGGTTAAGCAACAAGCAGTTACCATCACAAGGAGGTGTATGGTAGCAACACCAATGCTATACATACTGGCGAAGTTCATCAAAATGATGATAAGGACAACTAGAGAATTAATAAAGTAGCATTTCATTTCTTATATTTGTTCTTTGTGCACCATCAGTCCACACCTTTCCTCAACAACTTCAGATTTTGGGTGGGTTGGTGCATGAATCAACATAGTATTAGAGAAAAGTCCCTGGTTTAGTACTTGGCTAACACAATTTTATAAAAGGAACAATTGCAGATCATTTCTTCCCAGACTATGGCACAGGCATTAGGGAGCTTAGTGACAGAGGGTGTTGAAATATATTGTGCGCCCTTCCCTCACCAGGTCAAGCTTGTCTTCTGGTGAATCAGTTGGTGCTGGTGGACGAACTTAACAAATTTAATGAGGGCTGAGTAGAGAGCCTGAGTCTAGTGAGTTTATAAATTTGACTGATTTTTTGGGACTTCTGTAAAGAAAGTCTTTGATGAAATCATTCAGATAGAAAAATATATTAATGTCAAGATTTTTTTTGCCATATTTATAATATGTATATGTACATACACACAAAAAATCCTTTAATCAAATGTTTCATGACAGAAAATACATTAATGTCGGAGCCAAGTTAAACCTTTGTAGGACTAATATCTGTTTTCCGCAGGAAGTCCAAGTCATTAACCTGTCACAACAAAAGAACAAAAGGGAGTAATCAGTCAAGTAATGTCAGAGTGCTTCTTCTTTTGCTTCTCTTCAGGATGACCTTCCATTATTTTTCCTTCATAATCTTTTAAGAAATAGAATATGTCTTTCTTTCAATATTTCAGCACATGGTTTTTAGGTGGTTAAGCAACCAAGCAGTTGCATGATGAAATTCTAGGAATTCCACAGGAAACTAGTTATAGAAAAATGATGCGCAAACATAATCCTTGTATAAATAAGTTAGCATAAGGATTAATCATTTACCTTGTGTCCATAACAAAATTCCATTGTCAAAACCTCCTGGTCGTCCAGTTGCTGCAACAGGTTTAGCTATTGTCACCAAAATGCCAAGCCAGATAGTTCACATCATAGTCAAATTCAGACATGTAAAAGTGTAAGTGACGCCACTGTGATGCCAGAGAGAACTCTTTTTCTAGCTAGTAGTACTGTGTTCTAAACAGGACTGGATAAAAGACATCGACACATTGTAAAGGTTTCAATAATCTGGTCCAATTGGTCACTTGGGAGCTGTGGAAACACCACAAAAAAAATGTGTTTTCAATGGTGTGTCAGCAGAGGCGCAGACTTCAATAGAGAGTTTCAAGTGTGATCAAATAAGGATCTTTGTGGCATACAGCAGGCCTGAGGGATCTCCAGACACTACTGCTGCTGGGATAGGTTTAGGTACTACTCCCTCCATTCCAATTTATAAGGCGTCTTGGCTTTTCTAGATACATTGCTTTTACTATGTATCTAAGTTTTAGTGGACTATATTAAGATCTCCTGCATGTTTGAGAAAAAACAAAAGTGACAACTAAACTGTGTGTTGTGTGTGCATATGTGGTGGGTGTATGCGTGCTGCACAATACAATACTGATAAAGCACAGTAAAACAGATAAAATTAACGATTTGAATTATAAATAGATGATTTAACCACAATTTGTTTATTTTTCTAATTTTTAATATACTGCTTTAACCTCAACTCCACAATTTTCATTAGGCTCATACCCAGAACACATAAGGCACTTTAACAACACTATTTTTCCTGAAGCAGCTGGCTGTTCTCTCAGAATTCTTCACCTCCGTGTAAAATCTGTAAATGAGCGAGGTACAGTTATTTCAATAACTACAAAAACATATTAAGTAAATCATTGATGAGCATATTAACAAACCTTCTAAATGAATAACACCCAATAAAAAATAAGGACACAGCTTGACTTTCAATGTCATCATGAGATATCAAAGCCAAACAAAAAGAACCTAATGTTTAACTTTTTTTTATAGGCATGGACCTATTTATCTGCTCACAAGACTATTGTTCTTTAATTTTCTGACTGGATTATAGAAAACTAGTAGACAACAGAAGCTAGCATTGAATATGCAAAATTTGTTCAATGAAAAACATTAAATGGCCTTTGGTAATGACTACAGAGTATAAAAAGGAAATAATTAAAACAGATATCCTAAAAAGGAAATCTCTCAGAGATCATTTATTTAAATAAAAGCTACCTTGTTAAAAAGAAAGAGTTATCCACTGTTTACAATAAAAGGAACTGGATGCACTTACCAAGTTCCATTGTCATGGATTTCTCAAATTCAATTAGTATTCTGTCAAATTTATAATCAGGAAAAAAACCTGCAGAAAAAAGACAAAGCATTTTCATTGTGCCAGCCAAAAGAACATTATGAAACTATGCTAGAACAGAAGGTGATTCATGTAAAGGTTTTGATTGGTAGAAAATTAATTAGCACAACAATCATGAAAGCATGCCCTACAACACAGCAGACAAGATGATGATACAGTGGGTACTATCGCACCGAGTCCTGCTTGCTCAAAGCAATCGACTTATGGTGACTTCCATTCATGCTATATATACAGTCTGCATTTAATAAAGAACTAGCTCCAAGGCACACATTAAAATTAACAACTTGTTGCATTGTTTAGTGTGTACATGTCAGATTTCAAATCAAGAAAATCCAGTTCACCATAAAGACCATCGAAACATATTAATCTTAAATAAAAGATAAGATCACCACAGTGGAGGGCAAAGGATGGCCAGTTGCCACTAAATCCCACCCCATAGTCATGGCAATTGGCATTCAAAAGGGTAAAGCATTTGGCAACAGCATTATGATGAATGTCAAAGTGTCAAGTGTCCACAAAATTCAATCAAGAAAAAGGACAACAGAAATATGTTTTGTTTTTCCAAAAATATAAATTAAAACAATGTATACAGTGGAGTACAAGATGATGGAAACAGTGGTGGTCACTGAACCACAGCCTATCCAAAGGCCCCCAATAATGGAAACAGCCATCTAAAAGGCCAGTGCACACACATTTTCAACACTCAATGCTGGCATCATTTCATTCAGCATAAATAAAGTCTTTTTAGAATTGTATCAATTAGCAATCAATGTTGCCACATGAAAGTATACACTTAAGACTATGATTTCCTCTAGATAAACCTTAAATGTCAAAAATACGATACCCAAACTACTAGTCTTAATGAAATGGGCAGTTACTGATCTTCTTAAAGTATATTGAACTGTGTCAAATGATTTTAGCATACAAGATGAATTAGATGTACCAACTGGTAAATTATTAGCATTGCACAATAAAAAGGAAACAAATGTTGCTGTTCATACCCAAGAGACCGTTTTTTGACAAGAATGACATTGTCATGATGTCTATCTTCATTCGCTGCTCCAATCCAGGATACTGAACCTAGATGTATGAAAAAATTGGTATGAAAGCTCATACGATTTTAATAGATCTAGGACTAACTCAAGCAAATTTACATGTGTAAAAGTACATGGCAGGATATGTATAGATCTATTATCTATGCATATGTTAAAGAGAATATCTGCTGCAGGTGATTTATATACTCTGAATGAACTAAGTGATGATGTTGTGCTCACTGCACCACTAAAAATGACAAAATGGAGAGACAATATATGCAACAGAGCCATGTTTATACCTTGTTTACTAACAAGTCTACACTTCATTCAACATTAGGCAAAACATATATAATACATACAGGACAGAACTAAACCATACGGGCCAAGTTAGGTATACCACTATGCTTAAAATAAGCTCAATATCAAGCCAATTCTGATGAAATATTCACGTTCAGCACAGTTGCTTCAGTTTCAAACCAGTCCCCTCCATAAAGTTTTTTACAGGAATGCTCCACTTAATTATGCCTGAAGGTGACAATTAACACCTATTTAAAAGTGACCCAACTTCTAAATTTACTTCTGGTCTTTATGAAATGCAATAAGTCCAAACTGGAATAAGGTGCACCATTGAAATGTTGGTTTTACTTAAGTATGAAATAAGAAATTATAAAGTGAAAAGCTATTCCATAAGTTCCTATATACTCTTCTAAAAGGGTGAATTGTATACTCAAACAACAGCCACATTGTAATCTAAAAATGGTAAGTCACATTGTATCCACACAGATAAAACTGGTGTCACGGTATAAACAAGAACATTGAATTCGTGGATAACAGGATACGCCACTGTCATGTAACATTGTAATGAAAATTTTCTTGTCGGTTCTTTAAGACTGTTAGAAACATCATGATAATATCTTCCATGAAACAACAATATATCTTGGAGAAAATGGAACAGTAACTGAGACAGTTGAACAAGAACCTCACCTTGACAGCTACATCTTGATTGTTATGCAAACGACCTCGATGAACCTGAGCAATTGATGCAGCAGCAATTGGTTGTTCGTCAAATTCCAGGAATCTGATACTCACATATTAACATTTCACGATATTTTTTTCACACTAGAAGGTACTATAGAAAGAATTATATAGCACATAATCCACAGAAAAACAAACAAAAGTATGAGATGAAGTGCAACAGTTAGTACATTTACAAAGTTCAAGACTTCAAATGATGTCAATGGCATGGACGTGGGTAAAAATGTTATTTTTATTTTTTACTAACCCAGAACTTTGAATTAATGTAAAAAACAGCTGAATGATTTGTTAGGTATGTTTTTTTATAAAGGGATTTGTTAGGTATGTTAGTAGGGAATAGCAATACCACACAAGGAACAAGCTGGCAAGAACTTTCAAAACAAGCAGTTGAATGAAAGATATGAGGTGGATTACAGAACTACCATTATGTGGAGACACAGTAGCCAAACTACAAAAATTCCATTCGATCACACGTACCAGAAATAAATAGCCAATCTAAAAAAGGATAAACATTCACATACTTACATGTCATACAATTCCTTGCCAAAATTCTTCTCTATTACTGCTTTGATATGTTGAAACTTGGATGGAGTTGCCTGAGTTTTTAGAGAAAAATATAGTAAATAACAAATAATGTCATATGTCTATACAATGTCATTCAGGTGGACACAGGTAGACACTAATAGAGAACCTGATCTTGCAGGCGGGAGAGAGTTGATGAGTACTCCTTTGGCACTTGTCTTAGTGATGAAACATATTGACCAGCTTTTACATAAAACCCTCCATTAAACTTCACATAGTTTAAGTAGCTTTTTTTGCTGAACGCAGATGAACCTGCACTCAATTAAAAAAAAAGAAAAGAAAAAAGAGTATCATTTAAGTATTCATCTAATCTAAAATCATCTGTGGACTATGGCTACTCCTAAACGCATGAGAAACATTAGATGCTATAGTTACAGCCATTCAAAAGAGGAACACTATAGCATGCCCTGCAGAATACACAGTCTATTCAATTGCACAAGTTGGTTTGGGGAATAATGTTTTCAGTCAGAGAAAGGAGTAAAGCTCTAGGTATATCAACTGTCACATTCTAAAATGAAATAATAATTGCATATATTCAACACAGAGCATATACAAATAACTAAAATTGGGTCCAGGAGGCTCCTGACATCAAGGCCAATCAAGCATTCTATTATGTTGTACTAAGCAACGATGACTTGATATCCAAATACCAGAAACAATTGATTCTTCATGTTGCAGCAAAGACCCAATTATAAAGAACACATGGTCACATGGGGATCTTGTTGTCTAACCATGAATTTCACATCATCTCAAAACAAACTCGGTTTCCAACAATTATGCATCACTACCAGACAACTTGAACAAGAGGAGCCATGGAGTTAATGTTTCTAAACCTACTTATTAGCTATCATTTTTAAAACAGCTGATCATACAATACAACAATCATAATATGGTAGCAAAACAAATGCCTTCAACCAGCTTACAAACACCCAAACGTATAGTTGGCACGACACAGCATCACATCCTGGGCAGAACTCACACCTCGGAGAGCTTAACACGGTAATCCGCCGACCCAGCATCCAGACCCCTCAGCGAATACTTGTAATCCGCCACCACAAAACCAATCTGCGACAGCCAACGGCTAGAAATCTGAGCAAAAGCACCAACCGAAACTCAGGAGCAGTAGCAATAGCTACGGATTGGATGAGGGGGAACCGTGTAGACAGCGCGGGAGGAGCGGGCGACGCCGTGGTGGAGCGCGGAGGCGACGCTTCGCCGGTTTTCGCCGGAGGGAGAGCTGCTACCAGCGCGGCGCCCGCCGCGGCAGCTGCCAGGAGGAGCGGAGCACGGCGGCGGCGGAGCATTGGGGCGCGCGGATTGCGGGGGTTTTGGGTTCTGGGGTGGAAAGATTGGAACGGTTGCGCTTCGTTTCCTGAACTACTTG